>JAHLSL010000068.1:1612278-1657768 GCA_025920805.1 Petroica traversi
GGGACAGTGGGAGGTGTCCCTGCCATGGCACTGGGTGGCAATGGATGGGTTTATGGTCCCTTCCAGCCCAAACCATTCTGGGATTCTCTGAAGACTCTGGAATGGAAGTGGCAAAACCAAACCACCACAAAACTGAGCTGGTGGTGTGGTTGTGGTGTTGTGTAATCTTCAATAAAATGGGGGATGTTTCTCCACAGCAAACATTTATATTCCCCACAGTGAACCTAAAGTATGGAATAATCTGTTACCAAAATACTAGCAGAGGCAAAATAAATACATTGAAGGAATAAACATTCAAATTCCACTGAACAAGACATAAGAGATGATGCTGAGAGCTGTTTAACAATATTGTATGAAGTCAGCAAGACCTTTTCTTTCTCTTCCATGCAATTTCTTCAGCAGCAAATGGGTACAGATTTTTTTTTTCTCATTTATTTTCTGTTTCATTCTGCTCAGTTTGTACTGTGACAAATTATGTACCTCTATTCCCTGCTCCTCTGCTCACTGTGAGAGATAAGAACAGCAGAGATTCAGCCTATTTGCAACCCACTCTCATGACACATTTTCTGCACCAAACCACAGGGATTAGAGAAACAACCTTTCCCCCCCAAGTAATTACAGAGAAGCTTTTCAAGAAAACTTTGTTCTTATATAAATGCCATTTAAAGGACATTCTAGAAAAGCCCTTGGAGCACTTCTTTGAGTGACTTTTGCTATTTGCCTGTGACATGCACTGCAAAAGTAAATATAAATTTTATATCTACAAGTCACCACCACGAGTTGAGAGTGTTGGAGCAATTCTTTTGCAAAAGGTTTGCTCTTGACAGATATTTCCACCATGAACTTCAGAAGAAGAAAAAAACCTTCTGTAAACTATGCAAACCCCTATTCTGTATTGGAACTGTGGCAATATTTTTTTTGTTGTTCTTGAAGTGAAAGATACTTTCAGAAATGTGGATTTTACTATTCCACACAATGTCTCAAATCACTTTCATTCTGCATCGGTGTGGATGTGTTTGAAACAGCAGCAGCACTGTCTGCTGTCACAGCCCTGGAAAAATAATGATAATAATAACAAAAATCCCCTAAAACGCCTGCCACTTCCTTTCCTGTGTGCTTGCAGCTCAGAGCTCCTCAAGATATAATCCTGTGGCCATTCCAGAATCAAAGTGCATTCAGATCAAAGCAGTTGATAAGAAATCACTGATGCATCTACTGGGTTCTGAGTTGCAATTCCACAAGGCATCATTTCTATTGAAGATGCTGAACTGTGTTTTCACCCACCTCATGCAAGACAAGGATGTTTTCTAAAGATTTACTGGGTCTGCTTGGACTTACCTTAATTCCTTCTGCAAGTAGTTAAAAAAATTCAGCAAAATGAAGCATTTTTACTTAATATATTGGACCTTATGGATTCATATGAATAGCAAGGGATTGATAAAAAGAATAATTTTTGCAGCAATAGAGAAAAGAAAGGCGTAATGAAGCCATCTATTTCTGCCATAATAAATATCACTGCTTCCTACCTATTACTTATATATATATCATATAAAAGCATATATGTAACAAAATACATTGTTATTGTCCAGAAACAATGGTTAAAATGAATGGCTTGAAATGCAGAGAGCCCTGCAGGACTGGCAGCTCCTCTGCCCTGAGCAGAAATGCTGAGGTCAGACCCCCACAGCTGAAATCCCAACCTGCAGAACATGAGCTGGGCCTGGACTAGGGCACTGCATTTCTGCAAATATCACCTTTTTAGGATCACAAATCCACCCTCATGGATCTGCCAATTTCTGTCTCCAGCCAGACAGAACCACACCTGAAAACTGATTTTTATTTCTATTCAATTACAGAATCATTACTTATTAGCATTACTAGTTCCATTATTAATCTTAAAATTAACCCCAAACCCCTGCTATAAAACAACCAACAGGACAGCAGTATAGAGTTTTATTAAACTATCTCCACAATTAAACATTTTCCATTTCAATTGGGAGAGGTATATATGATTTAATATTAGAAAGCTCTACATTATATTCCACACCCAGAATAATAATTTTAAAAGAAATTAAAAGGAAAAGCATAAGAAAAACAAAGTGCCACAGGACATGGAAGTGACCCTGGGAAAAATACTCTAAAATATCACAGAATATTCTCGTTAGAAAGGACCCACAGGAGTGGAAGCAGCTTGTACCAGAAAACACTTTGAAAACAATACAGGAATAGGTACAAATCCATTGCTGTGGGGAAAATAGATGATTTTTAGCCTGTTGAACAGTCCCAAGGGCTCTTCCATCCCAGGAGCTGACCCATCCCATCTTTGGCCAAAGGATTCACTCACAGCAGCACAAGGCTGGGACTGAGCTCTGCCAACATTGTCTTAATTCCTGGTATTTGGAGCATCACCAGCACTTTGGGCTCTTAAAACTTGAGATTTCAAATCCTAACTCCAACTCCAACTGAACCTAAGCTTAAATACAGCCAGGGAATGTCTGAAATAACTGAGGACATCCTCAGCTCTCTGCAGAGCTCCTCAGGTTCCAAATCCCCAGCACCTCACACATCCTGCCTGGAGAAAGTTTCATCTGCACCCACGTGGGATCAACCCTGAGCAGCCACTGGCAAAGCCAGACTGGTTTTATTCACATAAGTGAGTGCAAACTGACACATTATTTGAAAGATGTGGGAGAAAATTAATGCAGCTTCATTATCAACAAATCAGATGGTAAAATACTAAAAGATTAAGAACAGTTGATAACAGTTCAATCTCCCCAAAATTATAAATAATAGTCAGTGTAAAAAATTTAAAGATTAAAAGCTGGAGTTTTTATTAATGTCTGCAGTGATTTAAGATAGTCTCTATGCCAAATACCTCAGAGATTATAGAAATAAAGAAATACAGACTTCAGCTCTGTCACTTTTATGGAATAAAAGAATCTTTACTTGCCTCTCCCAGCCTAGATAAGGTACATTGTGATATTAAACTGAATACTTTTAGCAAATAACTTCTGGTTTGTTTCAGAATAATCTGTTTTCCCTAGAAATTACTTCCACAGCTTTGAATTTAAACTGAACATGGAAATAATACTTCACATAATCAAAAATGGAAGGAGCACAGCCAGAGCTGATCTTGTCCTATGTGCATCTGCTGCACAAAAACCACTCCCCTGCTCAGAAAACATCGACCTTGGGGCATCCTGATCAGCTTTTCAAAGTCAGCAAAAAATCCTGTTCCAAGTTAGTTGAATAAAACTGCTTGCTACAGAGCACCTCTCCCAGCCTTAGACCCATGTGAAGAACAAGTACTCCCACAAAGAAGTGTTGAAGCAAAGAGGAAAAATCTCCATTAGAGTTGTAATTTTTGGATATTAAAAATAAAAAATCAGAAACATCTTATACTAAAGGAAGTTTAAATATAATTTCAATAAATATATCTTTCAAATTTGTTCCGTTTTCGAAGAGTCCAAAGCAACAAGTCTTTCGTTTTGATTATTTGCTTCCTACAAATCCACTCTGAATTGAACCTGGGCCCATTTATTTAAAAGGGCAAGACCAGTTGACATCATTAACCTCAATTCTAGTTTATTCCCAGCACTTAAAAGTCAACAAATTTGGGAGAGTTGGTTGTCACTTCAGTTTTTTCATTTTTCTGGCTGATTAGAAACCTGAGGATGAAGCATTAAAAAAGGAAACAAACTATAGGAGGGCAGTTAGATGAGATAAAGCATAAGTGTATTTAATAAATAAATATGAATAAATAAATATTTAAAAATACTAGGGACAGTTCAATAATTATTTCAAATTCACTTACATCAGAGCCTGTTCCAGGTGGCGAATTCTCTTCTGAGCATTCCCTCTTTGTTTATCCAGATCACTCTGAATGCCATGAATCTGCCATTTTAGGGAAAAACCACCACTAATTTTAGCCAAAACAGTGTCTGAGTTAAAAATAAATCAATGTTATTTTAAATTCTAAAAACTGTTTTGCATATTCCTTTTCCACTGATGCAGATAACCATCCATGGATTTCTGAAATTATGTGAAATGCAAAAGCAGAGATTAACAGAGACACGTTATGAGAACACAGCCAATGAGATATTTTCCTTCTCAAAGTGAATATTATTGTCTAGAATAAAGAAATATCAGTAATTACATAAAAAAGGAACTAGATTTTCTTCAGCTAAGAACAGAAAAATCATACAGGAATCTGCCTAAGATAGTGACCAGTATTCTCTAGGGTGCAGAGCTCCTCTTCATCAATTTGTGACTACCCAAAGTGAATCACTTCCGATCCATTCTCCCAATAAAAAATACCAAACATAAATACCTTACATAAACATCCTAAAGAATAATAATAATACAATAATTAGCAATAATCCTATAAATATTTACAAAAATCTTTGAATTTAGTAACCTCCCAGGCGTAGTCCAAGCCATGAGTTTTTGTAATTTTTTTTTTTTGCCAAGTGCAGGTTAAGTCCAAGAGTTTGTGTCTAATCCAGGAGTTGTATTGCTTTAGAATTGCTCAGGGAACAACGTGGGGATGGGACACACAGGAAATCCTTTATTCACCTACACTCATTTGTAATGTTCCAGGCTGTTTAGACACTACAATACAGAAAAATGTGTTTTACTAAGTGTGTAGGCCAATGAAAATGAAAAAAAAAATTCAGGGATTCTCTGCTGGGAGCAGTTCCATGGAGTGTTCACTCTAGGAACACTCAGTTGGGTTCCAAGAGCCTCCAAATCCATTCTGTCAGAGCATAAAGAAGCTATTGGCAAAGCTGGTAAAATTCTATATATTCAACAGGTGGCTCAGGAATGGCTGTCAGGAATAATCTGTCACTCTTGTGATGCTGAGCTGGGTGTTTGGAAAACAAGCAGTAGATCATTTATAAAAAGCAGGTGTTTCCTTGGCTTGTAAAGCCATTTAGCCTAACTGGTTCCTGATCCAGCAGATAAGCACATTTAATCAAACTGACATTTAGGGTTCCTACCTATGATTTGTTTGATGTTTCAGTATCCTCAGAGGCAACAGCCACTGCAGACCCATAAAGATGATTAGATAATGGGTAGGTTTTTAAGTGAACAGATTGCAGCAGAGACTTCATGATTCCTTTACTTGTTTTAGTATTTTATGGGCCAATCCATCCTGTTTTATGGATTTATATCCATAGATTATTCACAGGTATTTTTTGTTCTCGTCCTTTCTCAAAGATTTGATTTTGAAAACAGTTACACCAGAATTTATGAACAAACTGCTGTCAAATTATCTATAAAAAGAAAGGCTCTGCTTCCTTGTCTAGTGATGCAGAATTTCAGTTTCCCTCCCTGGGCTCACTGGTTGGAGGCACTGCTGACATGCTCTCAGCCCATGCTCAGGAGCTGTCTCACAAAAGATCCTCAAGCCTCAACCAAATTGTGCCAATATATTTTTTATTTTGGCCTGAAAAGTTCTCCAATCCTGGATTTTTCTTGAGTTCAACATTCGTAAAACTCACGACTTGACCAAAAAGACAAATGTAGGCTAGGTTAAAACTAAGGCAGATCCTGGAACAAAGAATGTTTTGACTTCAAGTCAGCAGAAGGGTCTAACTCAAACCAAAACCTCTCTACAATTCATGTCACAAGTGCTATTACCAAGTGACAAGTAGCTGGGATCACAATCCATTATTTTATGTTATAAATTTGCCACATTTGGCAATGACATGTTTGAGTAACACATCCTTTCAATTAAACAGGCATCTAAGGCACCCTCTGGCTGCACATGAGTTGCACACATAATGTCACTAAAATTGAAGTTTAATTTGAAGCCCATTGATGTTCTGAGTCTAAAAGAGCAGGCAGGATTTGTAAAGTACTTTAAGATGAAGTGTTTCTGATGAAAATTACATTTTTTACTTCAAGTTCTTGATGTAAAAAACAATGCCTGTTGACAATATCTAGAGAACACGTGGAGCAGGATGGAATAGAGATATTCTGGGGGGAAGGAGTGTGGGAGAACACACAAACACTGACAGCAGGTCAGGCCAGGTTTCACTCAGTTCATTTTCCTTTCAATAACAGCAGCTGCCACCACAAGCAGGGCACACACACAGGGATAGGCTTCCAGGGGCACGTTTTTGGGAATGCCTTCCCAGCCTCCAACTCTTGGCAAGAGGTTCCTAAAACCAGAGGTGATATCCCTGTCCTTAATCAGCTCTGCTTAAAATCCTCCTTGATTTCAACCAATTATTTTTTCCAAACCTTGGGAAGTTCTTGGATTCCCAAATTTACTATTTTGGGGGTTTCAAAATTTAAACCTTTAAGTCCTGTACAGTACAAAAGTCCTGTGCAGAAGATGGGAAATTTTCCTGGAAATATTACCTGTTTCTCATATGCACGCTGCAAGTGAAGCTTGTCCTGCTGAATCTTGTATTCTTGATCCTGCAGAGGAAAAGATGTGTATTCTAAATAAACAAATCCCATTTTTCTTGCATTCCTCAAGCACAGACATTTGCTATCGTACAGAACAGTCCATAAAAAATAAAAATTTACTTCATATCATCACAAAAAAATTCTCTGACATCCAAAAGAATTCAAGCACCAGCAAATAACACAACTATCTTAAAAGTCATGATTCATTGTGTTTTAAAGAGAAACAGCAACTTGTTCTCCTGAGCTATTAAAATGCCATTCTGTACTACATCAACTGTGAAATGAAAGACACTGGAGGAAAAGTAGATGCCAAAACTCAACCAGGACTGATACATGATACAGATGTGGAACTCATTACCCTGAGATAGAAGGATTAATTTAAATGCCTACAGGAAGACAGAATATTGAACTGAACTATTAAACAGTGCAAATTAAAAACAATTTTGAAACTTTAAGAATGTTTACAGTTTACGAGAAAAAAAAAGATATTCATCATTCTTTGACAGGCTTCTTTGTAACCCACCAATGCACATTTCAACTCTTTTATTTAACATGTGAACTACAAGAAACAGTCAGAAACCTCTGTGAAAATCCTGCTCTTACCTCTCTTTTAGTCACACTTTTTAAATCAACCCTTAAGAGTGACAGTTGATGTATTTCCATTAATAAAACAGAAACAAGCAGGCATGTTATATATAAGTACATTTAAGGATGGATATCTAAACATTTAAATCACCAAATAATGTAAAAAGAGTTGTTCATTTAAGAGAAAGTGCTCACCCTCAGCTGTTGCTGCCTTTGATGTTCTGAGTCTTGCAGTTGCTGTTCCAACAGGGCCATTCCGCGCCGTAGTTCTGCAATCACATCAGATGCCTGCTGCAATTTAACACAAAAAGCAGTTGTTGTCTTGCAATCCTCATTAGATCTTTCCCATTTTTAAATTTATTTCTCTAAAGTGTCCAGAAATTGAAAAAAATTACCAGATTGGGAGGAAAAACCTGCAAGAGTTTACAGCTCTGGATATGTCAGTTCAGGCCCTCTGGTGAGCTTAGAAATGGAAACAAAAATACAAAAAAGCATCCCCAATAAAAAAATCCCTCCTAAAATCTACTAAAAACAGGTAGAAAGATAAATACTTTGTAAGTGACATGGAGTAAAGTATCACCAAAGCTCAGAGAATTCCAGAAAATAAATATCAAACACCCCACTATGGCTCTATGGATTAATAAATGGTATTCAAAACTTGAGTCTTTTCTACAGTTATTTAACTTGAAAATTATATTAAATATATATATTATCTATGCACTTATTCATATTGGTAGATATCAACCTGACAGATGCTTTTTCAGAAACAAACCAGAGTTATTATACTTTGGGTGAAACCTACATTGAAAAATATAAAAATAATTCCTTGAACATATAAATATTTAACACAATATTCAATACTATGAGGCCTGCAGAACTGAAAAAAATGTTTTCTGTCATGGAAGGGGCTTTTATGAAAACATTATGTCTTTAAGTGTGCTGAAATCCTCTGGAATCCAGGACAGAAATTACAGGAGCACAAAGAAAATCAGGATATTAATTGTACCTTATCTGAATCAGCTGTAGAAATACACACACAGCAGAATTACCAGCGAACTTCAGATGATTTTTGAGTCAAGTTTGGGAATTAAAAATGAAATCCCAATTTTATTTAAACTTATACTCAAGAGTAATTTGAGGAACCGAGCAGCTCCTTGGATTTATTTATAAGCATCATACTGATAGTGAGAAATAAAGCCCATTTTCC
Source organism: Petroica traversi (assembly GCA_025920805.1). NCBI lineage: Eukaryota > Metazoa > Chordata > Aves > Passeriformes > Petroicidae > Petroica > Petroica traversi. Next base: position 1,620,491 of record JAHLSL010000068.1, read on the forward strand.
TGCCTGTTCCACCTGGCAGCATACCTGAGCTTGTTCCTGTTCCAGAAGTCCTCTATCAAGATTGTATTTACTTTGTAGCTGCTGAAGGTCCTCCTTGCACTCCTGCATAATGCGGTCCTTCTCGTTTTTAAGTAAGTTGTACCTACAAGGAGCAAGCAAACAGAACATGGAGGCTGCTTTCCTATTTTGGCATTTTACCTGCTCAGCATCAATCCCATGGAGCCTGCAGGTCTGCCACGTGCCCCTGTCACAGGAGCTGCTTATAAATAATGGAAAGGTAACACGCTGCTCAAGGTGGTCCTTTGGGTCACTCTAAGTGAGTTTGACACCAGCTAATACATTTACATGGGAGTTTTCTAATGTCAAATGCCACTCAGACTGTTTCTGGAACAAAACTGATAATGCTTGCTCCTGGAAATTCCATATTCTTAGAAGATCCACCAGCAACTGTCATTTGATTACCTGGTTTTCAGTTCCTGAAGTTGGGAGCAGACCTCGTGGTAACGCTGCTCTACCTCAATCTTCTCCTGAGATAATTTCTGACGTTGCAAATGACTGTTCTCAGCCTCCAGAGTCAACTGCTGCACACGAGACCCCAGCTCTTGGACTGTGTTGTTCTAAAAGAACAGAGAATTATTGAGAAAAGCCCAGAATAAATGAGGGGATACCCCTGTTGTTATTCAGAAGCCTTGAGCAGCGAGGTTCTCTGCCAATGCAGAGACACAAGAGTTACAATGGCAAAGCTGCCATCAATCATGGCAGGAAATTCTGTATTGTATATAAAAAATAAATAAATCATCAAAATATTGGTGTTTATTCCCCCTCAAAGTGACATCTCATCTCCCTTATGCAAAACAGCATATGCAACTGATTTCTAAATTACAAAGCCTTTAAAATGGCAGAGAAGACAATATTTCAATGGAAAACTGCAATGGATGATAATATATATAAAGCATTTTTAGACTTTCCATTAATCTCATTCAACAATTTCCTTTCAGTAAATTATAATCATTTCTCAAAAGCTGTATTTTTCTTGGAACTTCATCTCATAATATAAACAAATTTTTAAAAGAGGAGAATAAGGACAGGCAGGTAGCATGAGTCTACTCCAGGACTTCCCATTCTTCCCTAAATTTATTGTAGGGAAATGAGGGAAGAACTCCTCTGGAGGCTGGGGGTCAGAAAATCAGACCCAGAGTATGGACCAGAGTTATTTTTATATTAACAAATACAAATTTATTTTATATTTTATACATACATACATACATATATATATATATATATACACACAATATAACAAATATAAATATATTTTATGTATTTCCCATGATCCCCAAAGATGAGGGAAGTAGAACAGAAATTTCCTCCACTGTTAAAGTAAAATAAAACCCCAAATACCTGCCCTGTGCAGCCACTGCCCCGACTGTCACTGGATGTGACATGAACCCAAATCAATGCAAGAACCTCCCACAGGAATCACCTGGATGCTCACCTGAGCTCTGGCAAGGGGCTGCAGAGATTTCACAGCCACAGCACAGCAAAATTCTCCATCAGTGCCCAGCTGCCAAGTATGGGCTGGGTGCTTTGGGGGCAGAGGGTTGTTTGCTTTGGGGCTTGGGGTTTTTCTTTGGTTTGTGGTTTCCTGAGGGTTTGTGGTTTTTTTAAATAATTTAAAAAAATAATAATTTCTGATGTATCACTGAATATAATTCCTGGCTGGCCCCATGCCCCTCAAGGAAGTTCATCCTTGTTGAGGGCACAAATCCCTCCTTATCAGCTCTATGGCATTGATGAAATTGTTCAGCCAATTCAACTTGCAAACAACACTGGTATTCCTGACAACATGAAACTCTGAACAAGGAAACTCTGAAATACCAACCAAAAAAAAAAAAAAAAAATCAGGAGAGAGAAAGGAGAGAGAGAAAAAAAGAAAACTAATTTCCAGTGACAGTCTAGTCTTTCATCTTAAGCCCTGCCTTGAACTCTACCTTGTTTAATTATTAAATCAGAAGCTGCTCAGCAAGATCTGTCTGGTTTTGATGGTTCTTAAATTCAATCTTGCTGACAGACTGTGTCCATTTTTCTCTGTATTTACTGCTACCTATGACATGATCTGAATGTTAATTTTTAAATTCAACATTCATTAATAAAGGAATAAATTTTGCTTGACATTCTCTTTTCACTCATTCAATTTTCCTCATACCTCACCCTGATGAAAAGTTCAGGATGCTTTTTCGAGGTTACTTGTTAATTTTTTTGCTTTTTGCATCATTTATGTAACAGGTACGAATCCAGATCATACCTGGTTATATGCTTAAAATTATTCTAGGAAGGAAATGCAATGAATTAGAATAATTAATACTTATTTTAAAATCCTTTCACTGTGATCTTTTATCTAACAGAAGCCTTTGCTCATTCAAAGTGGAGGTGTGGGAATAAAAGTCACATTTCTATGAAAACAGATGTAATACATAAATGGTCTGCAAAACTTGCAAAGACAAAAGTTCTGCTAACTCGAGTCAAACATTTGTAATTAAGGACTGATTCTAAGATACCTGTGTAACATTGATTGAAGGGCTGTACTTTGATTGATGTTATCTGGGGAATAAAATCCTTGGTTTGACGGGCTGCCAGGACAGTGCCCTCCCCCAGGAGAGAACAACTGCACTGTACTATCAAAAATAAGGATGTGTGTGATAAATACCAGAATCATGGAATGGTTTGGGTTGAGCAGGACCTTAAAAACCATCTCAATCCACCCCTGCCTGGGCAGGAACACCTTCCACCACCCCAGGCTGCTCCAAGCCATGCCCAGCCTGGCCCTGGACACTGCCAGACCACTTGAACACAAACTCATGGAATTGAAATATTTTAAGAGCCACAAGCAAACCTACAGTGGACTGTGTCTGCTGCAAGTACTCCTCCTCCATCTTGGCCAGGCGGGCGTTGGTCTCCTCCAGCAGCACCTGCATGTCCTCCGTGTGCTTCTTGCGGATGTTGAACTTCTCCTTCTCCATCTCAGCCACGGCGTCGTGGAGCTGCACCAGAAGAAAGGGCACAGAAGTAACAAAAGGCATCCAGAACCAGCATTGGCAGCATATTGTTATAGCACAGCAACAGACTCATTGCAAAGCCCAGGTATTCAGGTTTCTGTCCTCTCTGAAAATATTGTTTCTCTAAAACACAAAAAGGATTGCGGCTGCCCCATCCCTGGCAGTGCCCAAGGCCAGGCTGGACAGGGATGGGAGCAAACTGAGATAGTGGAAAGTGAGCCTGCCCATGGCAGGGGTGGAATCAGATGATTTTTAAGATCCCTCCTAACCCAAAGTGGACAGACTTTAAGGTCCCTTCCAACCCAAACCAGTCTGGGATTCCACCAAAAAAAAAAAACCCAAAAAAACAAGATGAATCCTCAAGGTCTTCAGCCTAAAGGACAACCTATGGTTTATGATTATGATTTGCCTTTAAGAAGGCAAGAATTAAACCCAACTTCATTTCTAGATGCAGGGCTGCATAAAAATTAAGTTACACAGCAAGCTTCATGAAGGGAGGTGTGTTTGTCCTTTTAGTGACCCTCCCTCTCCTGAGAGGGGGAAGCAAGACAAATACTGACAATAACCTGTGTCACTGTCTCACAATAAACATGCTCTTCCCTCTGCTTTGCTGCTGTCTTCAGTTGAACAATAAATAAAAATACATTGAAGAATTCATGACCCATTGCAAGACTAAGAGTTCAAAGGAATCACCGTGACAGCAGGTAGCAGCAGGTTTACCCAGATTAAAATTCCATGACAGGTCAAGCAGAAATAAACGCTTCCCTAACACATCCAGAGACTTGCTAGGAGGCCAGATGACCCCCAGGAACAGGGTGACCAGCTGGGTGTAAAAGCATCAGCCAAAGGAGCCCTGATTACTTCAGGAAAAAATAAAATCAGTGCAAAAAAAATCCCTAAAATGTATTCTGTATATTTATGTTTTGAGCGACAAAATGTATTATCCCAGATAAACACGGCAGGAGTCTGTCAAAGGAGGAAGTGCTGTTCATTACCCTTTTCTCCCACTCATTGTTCAAGGAATCACTGCTTTGCTCACACATCTTCTTCAGCTCCACAATCTGCTGCTCTTTGGCTTCCCTCACAACTTGGGACTCACGAACAAGGGTCTCAACTGTTAAGAATGGGAAAAAAATAAACCAGCATTCAAGACCTTTCGGATTTTTCAGTGTTGGCAATAGATACAATCAGTTTGTGGCAGTTTTCCAACTGACCTGGCCTTCTGATGGTTTTTGCTTTTAAATACTTCATGCATGTGCTGCTTTAAGAGGTAGCACTGAGATTCTGTGTCATTGCAACACCACAAGGTGTTCTCTCTCTTTTCTACTTTGTTTACAGAATATTTCAGAGAGAATTTTCCTTTCTGAAGGAGTAAATATATATCAGCAAAATTCTGTATGACCACAAGAAAACAGTTATTTTTACCCTGATTTCATGAGCATCGTTAGCAGAAAAGGTTCTTGTGAAGGCTGAATACCCAAGATATACATGGAAATTAAGTTCCCCAACTTAATTTGCAAGTGATGGCATCACCATTAGTGGAAAAAGCAGGTCCATATTCACTTTTCAGGAGTGGCTGAGGATTTGTATCACCTGGAACAGCGTGTGTGACTCCAACTCAACCTGTTCCAGCCAAGAGCAACCACCAGCCCACAGAGAGAAGCCCCAGGTCCTTGTTGGACAAATGACTTTCCCAAGGAGCAGGAAACTAAGTACATGGAATTCTCTCTCCTTTTGTACATAGACTACCAAACTTCTGTATTATTTTCCACTCTGGTTTAGCCCATAGCGCAAATTGACTCCAAGGAATTCCAAAAGAAGCTAACATTGAAAAACTGCTGACAAGCCACACTCAGGGTGAGTTTTGTACTCGTGACACACTCAAGACTACTCATGTTTGAAATCTCCTGCTGCAATAGCCTTAAAAATAATCCACTGTGGTTTGATTAAAATGTACTGAATGTATAAAGAAATGAACTTGCAGCCAGAGATTCCAAAAAAAAAATGAAATAAGTGGCCAAAATATTTCAGTGGCATCAAAGAAACCTTTTTTGGTGACACTCATAAAACCTGTGTTCAGTGTAATAGATCACAGGCCTCTTGGAACACTCAGATTGGAAACAGCAGAGACAACTGGTCAAGAATCTCAGAATCTAAAGGAAAAAATTAAATAAGAGCTGCAAATGATGAAGAAAGGGATGTCTGCAGAAGGAACACGCAAGACCACAGCCACAGGAGAATGCAGGACAACAACCACACAGAAAACAACCATGAGGACAAAAATCACCCTTTTTCTCCAGTTTTCTAATCATGTCCTCAGCTTCTTTTTGTTTCTTTATGTAGGCAGACTTCAGCACATCTATTTCTTCATTCTTTCTATCCAAAATCTGCAGAGAAAATGCAGAATATTAACAAAAGTCCAAAACATTCAAAACTACAACCAGTGCACGAGATATACCCTAGTCTGCAAGAAGTGCTCAGGTCACGCAGGACTAAGTGATTGAACCTAAATCATTTTCCCAGCTACAACTGCCAAGTCATAAACAAAGGACTAGTTTAGACAAATGTAGGAAAGCAGATTAAAAAAGGAGTTCCATGTTTTAAGGTGAGTTTTTCTGTTTTCTTTTAAACCTGGGCAAGCCCGGTGTTGTTTTTTGTTGAGTTTGGAAATTTCATGGTGCTACAACTGCAAACAGAAAAAATTTCCATACTTATGATGCCTAATAGTATTTAAAAGCATCTAAAATTCTCAGCAGATTGAAGAAATATTTAAATAAGTTGGTGAACTTCATTACAGTCCTTTGTGCTGTACCAATTGAAATTCCTCCCATGGATCCCAAGGAACAATAGACTGCAATAGAGCAAGGATATGAGGGTAACTACACCCACATTTCTGTACAGGCTGAGTTTGGAAAAAAAAAAAAAAAAGCTTGAATATTTGCACACTTTGAGACAGTATTTTAATTTAAACTTTGTGTTTAAGATAAAGATTAAAGTCGCAGAAATTTTATAACAGTGCTCCAAATCTCTTATCAAACAGAAGCTTTCATCTTAAAACAATATTACTCCATCTGCAATAAACGTTTTGTGTCTTTAAAGATTAATACGACACTATTTAACCTTTTCTAAAATATCCAACGTTATTAAACGACTTCAAAAGACAGAACTCCAACATCAGTTAGGAAGGGATGACAACTCGAGGGATGAGAAAGCATTTCAACTATTTCTTATTCTCACAAAGCTGTTTCCTTCAGACTCCCAGCTTTGCTCACTGCTTCTGCTCTGAGGCCTTGAAAACAGATGAGCCCAATATGCACCTGACCAAATATTAACATCCTCTCAGGAGGCTTTGATGTGCCACAGAGCTGTGTCAACCAACTTCCTCCAAGGCTGTGACTCAGCCTTTAGGAAACAAAGCAGAGGCACTGAGTAAAGCCGAGCTTACAGAGGGATCAGAGGGCCAGGATTGGGATTCCCGCTCCCTCTGATGCCAGAATGATTTTTGTCTTTTCTTTTATATCCCTTTTACACAGTTCTCTGTATCCACAAGAATCAGCAGTGTGCACACTTGCAACCTTTTACTCAGTTTAGTGCTCAGTGTTCTGTAAGTGTTCTGCAGGCCTGAGACTGAACAGCCCAGAGCTGCAGAGCCAGGGACACCAAACATTCCCACTGTCTCAGGAACCCAAGCTCTCCTGACAGGAGGATTCTGTAAAATAGGGGTTAGCCCACCCCAACCTCATTATTGGGCTCCCATGTTAGATATGCTGATGTGTAAAGTCTAGAACTGGTGTGTGTGACTGACGGGGGATGTACATTTTACCACACAGTCACCTGGGTGAAGTGGATGCACCAAACAGGATCCTGATTAAAATACTGAGGTAAAGACCCCAACCCCTTTAACCGTGTCTGGCTGCATTTTCCTAACACCAGGAAAAGGCATCACCTCCCCGGGATCAGAGCCCTGCCAGGGGCACCTGGCACCTCACAGGATTTCACCCCACCCTAAAACATGGGATTAAAAGTGACAGCATGGTCTGGGATGGGTATAATCCTTGCAGGAGAAGTGTTATGTGACACAGTAAAGACAAACCCAGTGTCACCCAGAGAGCTGGTGCCATGTTAGTGCTGCAAGAATTAACAGTGCATTAACCTTAAAAATGCAACAACATAAATAAAGGGGTGTTTGGTGACCTGGCTCTGCTCTAAGACAGTGTCAAAGCAGAGACAGGACAGCAGGCACTGCTACTGGATGAGCAGGAACATATATGATATATCCATGGGTTTTCCTACTGTTCTATTTTGCATTTGTCCATGAAAATGAATTTTGTTCACATTCCTCTCCAATACAAACGTTTCCTCTCTAACAGAAAAATCTCGAGGTTGTGATTTCCCACAGAAGCTGTTATACTGGCAAAATAGATTGTCTTGTTCTAACAAACAAATTGCCCTGTATTTTCTTCTCCTTTCTGCAAGTGTTTTCCCCTTCCTAAGTTTGTTTCTATAAAATATTCTGCATTCCTCTCACTTTATGCCAACTGTTACCTACAATTTGACTTCTACTGAACATTAATTGCAATTGTGAAGAAGTTAAAGAATAACTGATAAATATTTATGATAATCATAGTCTCTATTATTGTTTAATACACTGCTTTTGGGAAAAAATACAAACACTCCTTACCTTTTGAACATCAGCATCGTGCTTTTGTTGTAGTCTCAGTTTTTCTTCGTGAAATTGACCTTCTACAAATTTCATTTTCATTGCCAGCTTTAAAAGCAAAACAGATACAGAATTTAAATAAAGAATAAATTACACCAATGACCTTTTCATAACTTTTTAATTATTCATTTATGTCCTTTAGAAGGCAATGGGAAGTCACAATAAAGAATTCCTACGAAAAAATCTAAAGTCAGTTTCTCAATATTTTCATATTTATTTGATACAGTTGTTAGAAAAGATGTCATCCTCAAACATTTCTTCAGAAAAATGGATTTGTAGGATGTTTTAGTTGGCAATAAACGCAACTGCTACTGCCCAGAACAAGCTATCATCCTTAATTTAAACAAACACTTAGGAATAAAACTTTAATATTTCTGTTAATATACCAAGTTTGGTAAACTCATTTTCATTTCTTCAGGCAGGTGTTACATTTACACAAAGAATGCCCTCTAGCCCAGATGCACATTTGTTTTTGTTTTTTTTCTATTATTCTCGGAGCTCACATTATAAACACGTTTCCTTTTAAAGGTGACTTATGATGGGATTAAGGATTGGATCACTGAAATACATTTCCTGTTCCGCTTGTGTTTGTTCAAAGCTGTGCTTGAACCTGCCCAACACCAAAATACATTGCCAATTCTTCCTTAGACTCTAAGTTTCCATCTTTCAAGTATTTTTAAATCTCTTGCATGTTTTCAGGATGCCGTTAAAGGCTGTCTTCAGGACAGCTATGAAAGGAATTTTATGTTTATCAGGCTTTTCCAGAAACCAAAAGTGACACCTTGAGTTCAGATTTAGGCTGTTCCACTCCTACACTTATTAAAAGAAAGCAAAGTGGACTGAACAATTTCCCCAGAAGACAGATCCTGATCCCTTCAGAAAGAGAGGACCAAACCCCTCCAGGAGATGACTCTAAGTGGTCTTTGGCCAAGAGAAAACGTTGAGTTCAACTTTTGGGTGTTCTAAAAGGTGCTGAGGTCCCCCCACCTCGAGGCTGGACACTGCATTGCCATCACCATCCAGCCCCTTCCAGCTCTCACATTTTCATTTAGCTCAACTCAAAAACTGATTTGTAAGATCTCAACTCACAAACTCAAAGGAATCAACAGCATTATTCATTCTGCCTTTATTTTCCAAGCCCTTGACTAATCAAAAGTTGCCATTCAAGCATGAATCTTTATCTCACACAGACAAACACTAAACACAGTACAAATTATTCATTTTTTATTTGATTCATTTGTCTACAGCTTTGTTGGGACCTGAACATATCACGACGTTACTGTGACTTGATTACGTGAGCTACAAAAATCCAACTCAACTCAAAAATGCTGAGCAGGAAACACAGAAGGCTCCTCAAGAAGTGAAAAGAGAAGGAAGAACAGAAAATTGTTTCATTTTCTGGACTCATCAACTGATACCCAACCACCACTTATTACACCACAGATAAAGCAATCCATCTCCCAGCTGTTTGCATAGTCTTATGCAAATTAATGGAGGGGAAAAAAAGTTAGGTTGACAATTAATCCAAAGAAAATAAATCATATTCTCAGCTGTCAGCCAACTCTTTTATCATCCCAAAATAAGCATCACAATAAAAGTGCATCTCCTATTCATGAAATCTACGCATATGTATATATGAAAAGAAATATATGCGTGGATCGCTCCAACAAAGTGACATTATAGCAAAAATCTTAGTACCAGGTGATGAATGAGTGTTGATTTAATAAAAAGAGCACAGTAATCTACTTCCAGACAGACAGCTTGTGAACATTCCATACATAAATATGAAGGTCTCGTAAAAACACAAATACCAGAAACTAAACATGAAAGAGGCCCCAGTCTACCTGAATTCCATTAAAAGCTTATGAATGACTGAGGTACAGCTACTGCCCTCATACAGCTACTAAATCCACACAAATTACTTTTCAAACTCGTTAATAACGTGAGAATGTCTTGGTTGATGGAAATGGATCCTTGGTGGTTTGTATCAGCTGAGAACTGGTCTAGATTTTATTATCCTGCACACTGAAATAACACAAAAATAAATCAAAATCTTGGATTTCACTTGGATTAAAGATGGACACACATATTTTCAAGTGCTGGTGATTGTTCTCAGCCACAGGATGTTTTCCCCCAGACTGACAACAGAACTCTCCGTACTTGAAGCTGCTTCCCACTTCTCATTAATCTTCCCTTTGGCACCACCCTTGCACTTGCACCACTTCCCATCAATTTTGGCTCATTAATTCATTACACCACTTCCACCAGAACAGCCATCTCTTAAAATGCCACAGATTTGGGACTGCTTTCCAAAAAGGAGAGTTGATTGCAACCAAACTGGGAAAAATGTGTCCAAGATACAGAAATCAGCCCTTAATGAATGCAAACAGTGTAATAACAAAGTAGATCACTTTTCCTCTGAATATTAGAAATAAAATAATAAAAAAATATTTTAGGTGGAAAATGCCAAAGACCAATTCCTCATCAGGTGAGGGCTGAAAAGGGGACACCTTTAAAAACACAAAAGATCTATAAATTTATTGAAGTTTCAGCACCCCAGGCACTTTTCTGCCCCATCTGCTTAATCTAGAACTTTCCTACTTTTTCTTACATATAAAGAAATGTGAGAAGTCCCATATTAAAAGTATCTGAAATTCAATAGTTGATGTGCACATGAAGTTTTCAGCTAGTGTTAGTGGAAAGCTTTATTTGTATCAAGTAACTGGTAAAAAAATTTTTAAAAAACTTTTAAAATCTCCCACAGCATTTAAATTTTGTAATGGTCCTCAGTTCTAAGCCCACGTGTATCTTCATCACAACTTCTGGAAGTGTTCATCTGAGCATTTCTTTTAAAAATGATATATTGGTTTAAAAATCCTACACTCAGTTTTGTGTGCAGAAAACTGCTGGAGAAGCCAGAAAACTTGAGGACAACACCACAGCGTCCTATAGCAGAGCCTGGAGCACTGGTTTCATCTCCAAAGCTGCTTTTTGACCCACCCTCTCTCCAAGGCAGACTCTCAATCTCACTGCATACGTCGATAAAAAATTGAGTCGTGTAAACACATTTTATGCAGTGATCTCATGAAGGCTGGGGTGGAAGCAAAAGGCTCAGCTCTTCCCAGCTGGGAGTGAAATGCCTCTCCTTCCAATTGAAAGCTGAAGCACATCATTAAATACTAATTTCAATCAAGGAATATCTCTCAAATGAAAACCACACCAAACCGAGGTGGAGCCGGTGCGCAGAGCCCAAATGTCAAATCTCAGCTTGTCCCAATTTCCTGAGGAACAGCTCTAGGTAACTGCATGTGCTGCTCTTCCACGCACTGCCCTCTGCACTTCAGCTTGATTTTATTTATTAAACACATATTAAGAAACAAAATAACCTACAGCAGTACCAAAGACCTTCAAGAGAAACCAGATTAAAACAACCTTCCTAAGCTGTTCGCTTTGTTAAACGCAATTTACGGCGCTCGTGCTCATTGGGTTTGATATCTTTTATCACCAGTCAAGAGGCAGCAGAAAATATGAAATTTATGGCATGTTCCCATTCAGACAAGGAAAAAAAAAGTGTAGATATTTAGCTATAGTTGGGAAGTTTGCAACTATGTATGAAACGCAGCCATTGCTGTTGGCTGAACATCATTCCTTTGGATTTCTGTCATTGTTTATCCTCCTCACAAAGAGAATGAGGCAATTAAACCCTAAGGCCATGTAAACAATACTGATGTCAAACATCTGTGCTGTCCCTGTTATTTAAAGCTATGAAGGGTGGTAGCAACAGAGCTGCTTTTATGTGCCTAGTCACACTTTCTTCCTCATTTAAAAAAAAAAAAAACACACCACCAAAAGCAGCAAATAGTTACCTGAAAATGGGGTTTTGGGGTTTCAGTGTCCTGATTTCATAGCTCAGGTACTAGGAAAATTTAGGTTTAAACTGACATAGTCTAATTTGCAACTATCCTAAGTCTCAGGGGGGTGGGGGGGAGTGATCTCTCCTTTTTTCATGACAGAGGACAAACATTCATCTTGTCCCCACTTACGGAAATTTGTCGAAATATTGAAATACCTGATTGAAAAGCAAATCAATAAGTGGGTTAGCAATTTGAACCATTGAACTCCTGCCCACTTGTCTCCATTCCAGGACTCACCCTCAGGCTAGGGGGGGCACCTTGGGAGCTTTAACATCCATCAGATTGGGGCTTTTGGCTATTTGACAAAACACAACTTGTTGCTTGCCAGGTTTTGGGGTTTTTTTTCCAAGCCTATGAATATATGGGGGAGGGAGGGAGGAAGCGAGGAAGGGGGAGAAGGATGTAAACAATAAATGAGAACTTCAAAGTAAGAACTAACAATGCAGAACAGTGACTTGTATATCTTACAGTACACGACAAAAGTTATTTGTCTTGGTGCTGTGCAGCTGCTAAAAGGAATCAGAGCACAGCACACAAAGCTTTGATATTTCCACAGAAGAAAAAAGGGTTCTTAAAAAACATCAACAAACAACTCCAACTTTCTACTGAATTGTGCTTACTCAATTTTCACATGCAGGGTTAAAATAATAAATATTGATAATTTATACAGTGTTTCATACCATACAGGAAGGCCAAGGCAGAAGAGACTGGACTTGCAAAACAGTCAAGATTTATTATAAACACACGCTTGACTTCAGACTAAGGTAATTTGGAACAGCGCATTTCACTTCATCATTAACAAACTGTCTGATCTCATTGTGTTATTTCTGTATCAAACTGTACCCTCAAAAACTTTTAAGATTAGCTTTGAGGTAGATTAATATTTTCCTCACTTTACAGCAATATAAGACTAAGAGTATTTAAAAGAAAATCACTGATGTGAAAACAGGAAAAAACTCATGTTTCATAATTATATATTTGAACAGAAGTTTCTACAGTAAATTTAAATTTTAATAATATTGGAACTAATTGTCCATTTTCAAATGGAACTGCTGAAAACTTTGTGCTCAGTTCACAGGATGTGGAAAAAATACTGTTCACTTCCCATTTCAGAAAATGAAATAATGTGTAACTACTTTTTGAAACAGTACATCATTAACCACCCCAATTACAGCATTGAATATCATCAATGCTTTTATCCAGCGCAGACTGAGGTGAAATAAATGCCTTGGAAAGTCTCTGTTGCAAAGAGCTCAGGATAAACCAGAGATGGACTGAAATAAAACCAGCATCAAACAAGTGGAACAGCCAGAAATTAGAATGTAAAAAGGCCCTTTAGAAACATGGCACTTTGCCCAGATTCAAAGGTCCCTCCACAAAAGTCCATGTTTATGATCTGGACTGTATTATTTGACCTAACAAACATTTATAATTCCCTCCACATATCTATTCTTCTTTGCATCTTTACTCTTTAAAAACAATACAGCTGCTACTTCCAGATGCAATATTTTTACATGTTACTCTTTAATGGGAAACTAGATAATCACTTAATTAAAAAATTAATATGACATTGCCCCATTTTTATAGCCACTAAAAAGGAAAGGTTTTGTGCTAAATCAAATCTTAACAGCTTCCCTCATCAAGAAAAATCTGACTTTTTAAATGACACTGAAATTAATACACACTTGCTTGATACAGAAAAATAATTGAATGGACAATTGTTCTTATTCATATGTAAATGTCATTAGGCTCTTTCAAGAGAGAACAATGTATTTTTCATGGATTTCCATGTTGGGGGTGGTGGGAAGAAGGAGAAATGCACACAGCTCTGTATCCCAACAACTGTAATAACTGGAAATGGTATTTGTGCTCTCAAGGATGTTTCTCTGGCCAATAAACATAACATGGATATTAGCACTACAACACATCGTGGTATTTAACAGCTTCATTTGCAGGGCCCCACTTCCACCCAGAACAAATGTCTGCCACCAGCAGGGGACACCGGCATCAGCAAGGACCAAAAAATGTTCAATGTATGCTCAGAAATTAAGGGAGCTCAGACACAGCAGTATTAATTGCAATTTCAAAAATGCAAAAGCTCAACAACGCAACAAGCTGTACTGACAGCACGGAGAACTGCAGCCAGCTGAACCTGTGAACATGCAGCAGTCACAGATTTCACAGGGATTTAGTGAAATATGAATATAATGGAAGAGACCACTTGAGAATTTCATGGAATTCTGCACAGTGCCCAGTCCAGGGAATGAGGTGAATACACTGAGTCACCACCACTGACTTTTTCTCCCCAGTGTTGTTATTCCTCTCCTTTTCATGCTGTATTTTAGCAGCTACTGAACTTTTTACATTCATTTCAAGATCTGCTAAAGCAGCCACTAAAACTGTACTCCCACCTTCTTTTCATCAGTGCAACATGTAGTAGAAACAGTGTACAGCACCCACTTTTTCTAGTCAGTATCTTTTCTCCCTTAAAAATCAGAATCCATACATTAAAAAAAAAAATAAGAAATTAAACTTCCTCCCTCTTTTTATTTTCTTTGTTTTTTTTCTTTTAAAGACAGAGACACTTTGAGGTAAAGATTAATCATGCAGCAAAAGATTAATTCCCAGCTGCTTGGCAACCATCTGGACATTCTACTGGTTAAAACACTAGTTTGAATTGCTAACCTACCCCTTTGATCTTTCTCAATGTCTCCAGCCCATATGTGCAATAATTAAAGACATAGTTCACAAACTGTTGCAAAAAAAAATTAAATAAATAACTGTACATGTACATTTAGATCCCCACAAAAAGCCTGACTGGTATCAGGAATTATAAATCAGCAGCCTGTTTATGAAAACATGGCTCATCCTGACATCCACTGAGTGTCTCACACCAGCCTAGCAATAAAATAAGGTTTGGGGTTGATTACATTGCATTCTGAAGAGTTATCAAAGCGAGGCAGGATGTGACTTCCTCACAGGAACACAACGGACAACTTGCACATGTTTTTGGGAGCAGGACATTAATCAGCCAGGAATCATGTTAGCAGCAGGCAAGATTGCTGTGATTTTAAATATGAACGAACAGATTCCTGCTCAGGACCATTACTCAGTGGTGAGAATCAGTTCACAACTGGATTCTCCATATAAATCACACCCTTCAGAACAGCCACTGGGGTTGTGGAGAAAAGAAGAAAATTCAAATGAACCAGAAAATAGTCACTGTTGCTGCCTGGAATATTTTCAAGGGGAAATAAAACAGTGCTTTCAGAAGCAAGCTGTCGTAAGAAAAAAAGTTACAGGAAAGTGAAAATCACAATGGAAGTCCTAATTATGTCATATCTGCCTTTTTTTGCCCCCTCATATGGGCCACACTTGTGGGAACAGTAAGCAACACACGTTGTTATATTTTAACAAGAATATTCAGCAGAATTAAAAACCTTTACTATCCTCATCCTTGGAAATCAGGTGACATTTAGGAGCAGAAGTATGGCTTGGACAGCCCCCAGTGAACAGGATGACAAAAGAAGGGGAACAGCAAAGGAAGAGAAGTGGAAGAACAGAGGGATAAGAAGAAAAAAAAATCCAATACACGAAGCTCCAGTTATTGTAAGACTTAGGTTTTGGGCCTCAAATGCTCTCAGAAAGTTCATCAAAACCACTCTCTCTCCTGCTATTAAAAAGCACAAACAGCCCCATCACACCTAAGGAGGTTCCTGGAGCTGTATCCAGCTCTCCTGATTCAATACACCAATGTTTATATATCCATCCACCAAGACTTAAACTCTGGTGACACACAAGCACACACTTTTAATTTAATTCAATACAGTACACAAGAGAATAATACTGATACATTTTGTTACCATCCTTGGACGATATGAACAAAAATATTTCTTTTCAATGAGGAAAAATATTAAATCCATGATGTAGCTAAAGGCACAGTAATGTTAATTTTACAGTGATTTAATTGCAAGAGTCCTTGTTTTAGGATACTGTCTCCATATTGGGTTTATTTATTGCTCGTAATTTGGCACGAATTTCATGGATTTAAATACTTCACTCTGGAACAGGGCAATTAAGAGGAAGAAATCAAACCAGCAGGACAATGCCCACTGATCACCATCTCCTAATTGCAGGCACTCTTATCTCCAAATGCTCTTTCCCTTCTCTTTTCCACGCTAACACCAGCCAGTGTCATTCAATCCCCCTCCCAACTTTTACAACTTTGTTTCCTCCCTGCATTCCTCCCCTGCATTCTCTGTATGGTCCCTCTTGGGGGAAATCCATATCACAGCCCTCATGCAATTTGCTCTGTTTCAAGTTATAATCTCCTGCCAGATAAGTGAGAAGCACAGTAAATCTGCTGCTTTCAACACCTTCAATGCAGAGCACTTTTAGCCAGACCACAACTTAAGTGTATCAGCAATGCAGATTTTATCTTCATGTAAATATATCACTGGACCCCAACACTTCTGGTGTAGTAAAACCATATAAATGGCTTGATGATCTTTATAAACAAAATTTGTGTCACGCAGTAAAAGGGAGTGCTTATTCCCAAAATAAAAGGAGAAAAACATCAATAAAGATTACCAAGATGAAGGTCCTAAACAGCTTTTTAAAAAGGCTGCATCCTAAAGATAAGGCTTCTTGAATCATAAACCCATAAAACACTCTTCGTTTTCCGTCTCACTTCTGGTTCTCCATCCATAAAGATGAGTTTTCAGGAGAGAAAAAAAAAAAAGTCTTTTTCTCATTCTCTGTGTTATCTTAGAGCACCCAGCTCATCTCTCCTTTTCTTCTGGTGCTCTCCTTCCTCATTCCCCACCCCACACAACAAACTGGTGGAAGTTACCCACAGGTGTTCTCCTGAAAACTCAGCCACTGCCTTCCCCAGAATTCCTGCTCCTCCAGCTGCTTACACTGAGCTGCTTGAGTACACAAGAAGCTGGAAAAGCACCAGTGGTTCCAGTGTCCAAAGGCTCTATCACTGGATTCACTGCAACCACAACAGAGGAGTGACAGGAGCACAGTGATCAAGTCAACAAAAACATTGAGAACACTCAATGCTCTCAGATAACCCAGACAGATGATTAGAATAATTATTGCACAAAGCACTGAGCTTGCCAATTTGTCAGAAAAATAAATACATTAAGAGCTGGTATACAACTCAGTACAAATTTACTCCAGGTATAACCTTCAACTGAGAAGTGAAAATTATTCCCAATGTGCCTCTGATTTGTTTAGGTTTCCTCCGCTGAGATAAGAAAAATAAATAGTTTTGCTTACAAAATAATGAAACAGAAGGAAATTGAGAAAAATGCTAGGAACAAATAAGGATGACAAAATGAAAAATTAAGAAAGAGAACTTCTTTAAAGAAACACCAAAATATTTTGAAGTGATATATCAGATAAACTAGTTGTTTGAGAAAGGTTTAAAAAATCAGTTTATTAACAGAGCTGATTTTATTTTCTTATTCCAGAAGAATTCCAAACCTGTATCTTAGCAATGGTACTGAATGTGTTTTTCTGAAAAATCACAAATCTGACTTTTCCTTTCCCCCTCCTCTGCCCTGTGGAGCACTGGGTAACACAGGATGGCCAGAGATGAAGTTCAAAGGGACATTTTCCCTTTTTATCAAGGCAGGCCAATCACCCCATCTGTCATGCTTTGCTGTCCTGCTGAACACAGATATATTCCTGTTGGGCTGCATCTCCCTTGGTTAACCCCCCCATTTCTCAGTAATGACCATTTCCCAAATGGTTTAATCCATGTCAGAAGTATTTGGGGAAGGGATGACTCAAAGCTGCTGCCTGACGACATCGGCGTTCTCGCAGGGCTGTGATGTGGTTATCACTGCCCATGGCCATGTGTTCAGCATTACAGACTCTAAACAGGTGCAGGAATGCTTTATGAACAAAGGTCTAAAGGTTAAAAGCAAAAAACCCCACAGTTATCCTATTTTATGTTCTCCCGTTGTACTACAAAGAGGTTGAAAACAGTTAAAGGCTCCCCCAACCCTTTCGTACAGCAGCATTTCTCTGTTAATACATTCACATCCTATAAATGAAAAGGACTTTACTCCTAATTGAGCTTCACAAACAAAAAAAGATGAAAACACATTTAAGTTTTCTCGTTAATGGCACACACATGGTGATTGTGAAACACTGTCTGTAACCTTTCCAGTTCAAACCAGCCCACAGTCGAGCACCATTAGCAAAAAGTCCTGGATTTTTACTGTGTGGTTTAGAGGATTTTTCCACTGAACTAGCAAAGTATTAACTGGGTATTTTATGTAGCTCCTTGGCATGCATTCCTGTTTATTTAATTTGAAAATATTGTTTAAATGACAACATTGTGCTTTCAATTTATTTATTTACTGGGCTATTTTCGCATCTTTTGAAACCTTGCCTCATCCTGAGGCACTGGTGCTTTGAGTGCTGTCAATACAAAAGAACAGTCAATGGCAGAGCAGAGAAAGTGAAAGGCACGTGCATTGTGCAACTGCTTGTTTGAGCACTGAGTCAAGCAGCCAGGTAGCACCACAAACCATTTCATGCACATTATTTTATTAACAACTGAAGGATCTGCCAACCCTCCTCTGTACCTCTGCTGGAGATGTGCCTTGAAAGCAAATTTAGGACAGCTCCAATCCATGTGTCCTTCCAAGACACCAAGGAAAAGGAGGAATGATTTCCTGCTTTGCTGATGATGCCCTTTCCTCCCCAACTCAGACAGACTTGGGGTTCTTTGTGGGTTTGGGTCCTTCTGGATAATAGGGAACTTTGAACAAATGTCCCAATTTTCCAAGAGCTTATGGCTGAAACCAGAAATGTGAAGGGCAAATAGAGCAGAGTGCTGGATTTGGGTTTCTGTTGGCTTTTTTATTATTAGTTGATTGGTTTGGGGTTCTATTAATCGTTTTCCTAATGCACCTTCAGTTTCCCTTTCTGCCCATTACTCCACTATCTTTCAAAAAAAGGAAAAGTGTTAAATACAATGAACAACTTGTGACAAGGTATCTCAGGCACTCGAATTCCTTAAACCATGAAAAAGGTGAAAATGACAACAAAATTTTACTTTTACACATATTCAAAGCAAAATAATATTAGACAGCCAAGCTTGGACAGTAATCTCAGGAATTCACAATGTTCCAAAGACCCCATATGGCCAAAAGAGCAGTGGAGCTCAATGAGGCAAATACAGAAATAATGTAGATCCTATCAGAAATAAGGTCAAAATCTGCTAATTTAAAAAAGTATATAGAAAGTAAACAAAAGTCCTCACCAAATCAAATGTTTCACTGCCACCATTGAAAGGTAATTTGGAAAATTCCTAGAATTCAAACTTCACTAGAAACTCTTTAAAAGGACCAGTAAATGAGCTCAAAATGTCTTTTCTGCTCCCTAAATAATTAGGAAATACACAAAGTATACAGGAGCCTTGTCATTTCAGCAAATTTCTTTTCCATGAGACTTTCTGCTACCATAACTTCCTTTTTAATGCCCAGTTTCCAAGGAAAATGCCTTAAAAGAATCCTACCTCCTTCTCCTGTGCTCGAACCAGCGCCTGGTGGTGCCGAGAGGGGCTGCCCTGCCCAAAACCAAATTTAGGTGTCATCTATTGAAGAAAAAGTTCAAAACAAGCCATGAAGTCAAAACCAGTAAAAGCAAGTACAATCAATCCCAAACAGCATTTAAAAATAACATTGAATGTTGTTTGCCATTCTGAAATATCAAGGAGATATAAATACCCACCACAGTCATTGGGATCTGTTTTTCTCGCAGGTATCTGGGGTTTTCCAACTGAAAATCAAGGCAGAGAAAAATCAGCAGGTCAACAATGGCTGATTCAGCCCAAGACATCATAGCTAAACTGCAACTAGCACAGCAACTACATCCCTCAAAGAACCACAGATGAGATTTCAGCAGGACTTAAATGTTACAGAAATAGGAAATCATCCTAAGAGATCATTTGGTTGGAAGTTATCTACTCAGCAAGTTTGATAATGCAAATGGACCAAAAATTGCACTTTTTCCACCTCCCCCCCAGCTCTTCTGGTTGTAAAAATTCCATCAATGCATATTATAAAAATATTTTGGGACCTCTATACGTAGGCTTATGCAGAAGATTTCCAACCTTATTGGCTAAATTTTTATTTAAATCCGTATAAAGATACAATAAACTTACAGATTATATTGATTAAAATCCAGAGCTTTTGAAAAATTACAGTTGGGTGCATTGAAACTACAGCCACACATGTAAGTTATAGAGACAAAACATAAGGAAATGATTCATTAACATGACTGCATAATTAAAACAGCTCTCTTAATCACTATTTTTAAGAACTGAATACAAAACATTGCTCCCAGCCCACTTCCTCTATCAGACAGCTTTATCTTCCTCATTTTCTCAGATGATGAGGCTCAAACATCACATTACAGAGAAAGCAGAATGCCCATAAAAAGCTTTCCAGGGTATAATCTTGTAAAATGTGGCAGTGAGATTTGGAGTGTGAATGAGATTGCAATGCACATTAAAAAGAAAAAAAAGTTGTAAAGATTAGGTTGATCTACAAGGCATGGCAAATATATCAAATGCTTGCACTTTCTGCAGTAGTATGAAATAAATTTGTGCATTGAAGTTATCAGTGGAAAAGGGGCCTAATCTCTCTGAAAATTCAATTTCATACAGTGTTATCCATTGCCTGTCCCAAAAGGTGATGTAGGATTCCTGTGTGCTGTTGAGTTGCCATATTTCACCTAGAAATTGTTGGAGATACTCACATTTAGCACATCCATTCAATTTCAATGAATAGCATTATCCAGTATTTAAATAAATTAGCAGAAAGCATCAGGAAACCAATAATTTAACAATAACCTATTTATCTTATAAATAGGGAATTTACTAAAACAGTTACATTAAACTTTCTTGCACACAAAGTATCCTGTGTTGGTAACTAAAATCCATGGGCAGCCACCAGTGAATGAAGGAATCCTGCATGCATCCAGTGCCACAAAAATGAGGAATTCTCCTCACAGAAGCCATGGTGAGGAGAGGAATCCAGGAGTGGGATCAGCCTGGAGCATCAGCCTCAGGAGACCCAGTGGAGGGGAAGAAAAAGCAAACCAAGAGAGAGGGAAATAAAAGGTGCAGAAATTCCAAACTGGAAAAGCTTTGGAGGATTTTCTTTGCCCTACACATTCCTGCCTGCAATAAGATTTTCCATCTACATTTTACTGGTATTATATTCCTCCTCCCACCTCAATTTGGCCATTTCCCCATGGCTGAAGGTGCCAGATTCTCAAGGTAGTCCCCGGACTGGCATCAGTGGGAGCAGTGGAAGCCTTCACCAATACCTGGGGGAATCTGGAGAAGGCTTAATTATTTCCCAAAGCCCTCTCTCTCATGCAGAATCCCTTTGGCTTTTTTTAAAGCTAAAAATTACTGTAAATACTTCCAATTAATTCAACTCCTTTATCTGCCTATGACATTAAGATGTTTGCAGCCTTCACTTCAAAACCAATTTGAAAAGCAAAGGTACATCCTCCTTGTTTATGGGAAAGGAGGAAAATGTGTCTCCAATGCTTTGTAGGGCCCAAGTCTTGCATTTTTTGATTTTGTAACAGCAGCCATATGTGCTTTGAAGTTAAATGTTCCCACTTTGTTACTTGTTGTGGATTATATCCACTTAAACTGATCTGTAAACATTTAATGCCTCAACATTCATTCTTTTCATGCTGGTCTTCTGCAAAACTTCTTGTTCTCAAAATTAGACCACATTAAAGAGGGAATATCACAATAAAGAATGCCCCCAAAAGAAAAAAAAAAAGAAGTCTGTATTTATGAGAAACATGCAAATTTAAAAATAATAAGCAAAAGGTCAAAGACAAGCCAAAATACATATGTATGAAACTGAAGGACTGCCATGAGAAGAACAGTAAATCACATGCTTTTTTAAGAGTATGAACCAAATAAATGTCATCATTAAAGACATCTTTATTTGAACTAGAACTGAACTCTAATTTGTAAATACCACTTCTTAACAGAAATGGTATTTTGAATGTCTTTGTAGAAAAGTTTTGGATTCTCCTGTTCTATTAAGCAATCTGACAAGAAATCATGTTTCAGTTTGTGAGGATTGCAATGGTCACCTTCTCCCTCTCCTAAACCAGACCTGTGAAGGTGTTGGGTGATCAGATCTCCATGAAGAAATCCCCATCACCTAACAGAGATAATCTACTTCATTCAAATACACATATTTTCTGAAGCTGAAAAAAAGAGTATTGCAGAAATGTACATGAAGAATAAAATTCTAAAACCGCATTTCAGGCATATCAACCATAATTTGTAATCTTAGTATTTTTAATTTCTATTTATTCTAAGAACATCTAAAGTGGTCAAAAGTAAATATTCACAATCATACAATTTTAAAGCTACCAATGCTTAATGAGTGAAGCACTGACAAAAGTTGGTTTCTCCCAAAAGCAAAGACAAGGCAGGAAAAGCACAATTTTGAGCTTTGAGTACTTCCACAAATCTCCTCCTCATCAGTTGCATTCCATGCCTCAGGCTGAAAATATTGTCCTGGCTTTCAATCTGTGCACTACATCCCAGCCCAGACACTCACACCAAAGCTTTGCTCCATTGCTCAGTAAATACCACAACAATGACAACATGGATGTGGTGGTTCCAAACTACCCCTCCAAAGTCACGTTCCACTCTTTGAAGATGTTTATCCAGGGATGGTTATCTCCAATAATGCCCAACTGTTCTGTCAGTCCACTCACAGAATACTGTAAATACGAAGACTCAGGGAACAAAACCCCCTCACTTGCATCTGCAGGCTCCTTGCACATTCCCCCCTCAGTTCATCAAAGACAAAACGGGATTGTTTTCAAAACAAGGATGGCAAAAACACACATGAAAGAGTTAAGAACACTTAAGACTTTGAAATGGTAAACAACTAAACTGAACCTTGCCCTAAATTCTTACTTTAATCTAACAAAACCCAGCCAGCCAGCATGTTCCCTACAGAAATAACTGCTGAGTAGCTTCAGGAAATTTGAGTAAGGACATTCTTATCTAACATCATTTGTAGGGAAGTTCACTTTAATGCTGCTGCTGCAGTCTTAGTGGAAGGACATTAAAGCACAAGGAGATTGTTTGTCAGCATGGAAGTTGAATTTATTTTTTGAAGTCGCAACACCACTTGGAGTTCACTGTGGGAAAGTTTTCCCAGTGCTGCTGCCCTCCAAGGCCACAACATATACAGTAGGTATGTTTATAGTAAGCAGGCAGACTGAGAAACCAAACAAAAGATAATCAAATGGCTTGTGCAGAAATGGTTGAGCTTAACTAGACTGGAAAGACACAGGCAGATGTGAGCCAAGCACACAGAGCAGGCACAGCATCCAGGGCTGCTGCAGCCTCCAGGAATTCCCAGCACTCCCATCCATTTAACCCTGTGTTAGAACACTTTCCTCAAGGAAGGGGAATGGAACACAGCC
The DNA here is from genome assembly GCA_025920805.1 of Petroica traversi. Classification (NCBI taxonomy): domain Eukaryota; kingdom Metazoa; phylum Chordata; class Aves; order Passeriformes; family Petroicidae; genus Petroica; species Petroica traversi. The sequence goes on from JAHLSL010000068.1 coordinate 1,643,686, forward strand.
ACCAACCACGGAATTTCTTTGGTCTATGTCCTCTCAAACCTTTACTAGGCAATAACATTTCCCTCAACAAGTTCTTCTGAGCAACATTGAGAGTCCAGGCTTTCGGCACTGAAGATCTCACACCACTTCTGGTAAAAGCTAAAGAGTTAATTCTTGTCCTGGCTGAATTCCAGTGATGAAAAATCATGTTCTCCCTGATTAAAAACCCCTTTGCTGTTTCCCCAGGGTACAATCTCTTTGTGTGCTTTCTACCTAAAATGATGTGCTGAATTTGCTGGGATGTTTGAAAGAGATGCTTTGTCACACCTAAAATCAGCTACAATTTGGTGACAAATGAAACTGCAACAGAGGCCTCATGAAAGAGAGAGAGTGAGAGGTAAGGTAAGAATTTGCAGGGGTTTCATTCATTGCTGTTCCTTTACATAACTTAAACTTTTTATCCAAAAATTATGTTTGTCTACAATCTAAAAAGTTCAGCTACAGGAGGAAAAAAAAGAAAAGGCTAAAAAGGTAGTTTAATTCCATTATTCAACAAGGCTCTTTTCCTGACACAACACTTCTTTCACAATATTTAATTATTTTTGAGACATAATAGGGAGATGGTCACCTTCCCCTCAGTTACGAGGTGCACTACAGCTGCAAGAACATGCAGAGGTTTATTGACAGCTGTTCATGAAATAAGCTCACAGAATCAGAGAAAAGTTTGGGCTGGAAGGAACCTTAAAGCTTCTCTCATTCCCCTAGACCAGGTGACTTTTATTATATTCTAAGATGGCTAAAAAATGACAGATAAAGTTCAAAACACCAACATGACCAAAGATTATTGGTGCTCATTTGTCTCAGCTCCTGGCTCTGAAACTTTCCATTCAAACACCACACAAAAGCATTTCTGCCTTTCTACATTGCAAATGCAGCTTCAAGGCATGACCAGCTGATAAAGGAGAGCCCCCACATCAGTTCAGATAAGAGTCAATACAGGCTAAGGAAAACACATTTTCTAATGTAGGTAAAATCAGCAAAAATTAGTATTCCATGTATGAAAGGCAAATTCATCACAATTAAAACTTAACTTTTTTTTTTTCAAATGTTTACTCATGCTTGATTAGAATCTAAAGAACTTGAATAATAAAATGTTTGATAGAGATAATCAGGAATGTTGCAAGGAAAAGGGGAAAATTCTTTTATTACTCACAAAACCTAACAATATCAGCAAAGTAACACAACAGATTTACTTCTCCCATAGAAAATGTTATTACTAAGAACAAATATATCAAGCCTCCAGATTAGACTGTTAAGCTTTGGCCTCTATGCTTAGCAGGGAAATTATAAAAGCATTTCCCAAAACTTTTCAGAGCATTTTTAATAATAATAATAATTTTTTAAAAAAACCCTCAATCACTGATGTAGGTATATCATAAAAAACACATCCAGTATGTGACCTTAAAAATAGAAGAGCTTTAAAGAAGAGGAAATTTAGAATATATTAATGAAGCAGGAGGCTGAAAGATAACAGTAAAAATAAATCACCAGTTCATAACTGGTCATTTCAACCCAGACAAGCCCAGGCTGGAGAAGTGAAGGCTCAGCAGCACCTCACAGCTGGAAGACACCAGGGCTGTCCCACCAATGTGTGTATCTAGCTAAGTATTTTCATATTCTCAAATAAAAACATGGTCTCCATATATCCTTGCCTGAAATAATCACAGCCTCCTAAAATAACTGAGAAAAATCCATGTTTAAAGACTTGTATAACCAAAAAAAAAACCCAAGGAAAGCCTGAAAAGCTTTTCCAGACAACTGTTCTTCAGCCCAGGCAGCTCAAGGCAAAAGCCATTCTCTATCTCCTTTCCTACCTTCCCCCACTACTGAAGTATTTCTTGGGTCAAGGGTCTTCTGTATCTGAGGTGGGATCATTGTAAATTAAGTTTCCCAACGCTTTGCAGCTGGGAGGAGCAATTAAAGGACAGCAAGATGCTGCCATGGCAATTGAAATGCTTGCAAGTAACAGCAGCCACATCTGACACTGGAATCTTACAGATTCCAGGGTGCTGCAGTCATACAGTGGGAATTTTTACTTTTAGTAATGACATATTCTTTAAGTAATATTCCACTTAAAACTTCCTGACCCTTTCAGAAGCCACTGGAGGCCGTGATCCACAGCAGGGAAAGGCTGCTCAGCACAGCCCCTCACAGACCTCTCTTTTACAACCTCCAATCCTCTCTGTCAGGTAACTCCCAACAAGTCTTATCAGGCAATCAAAGTCTCTCATGAGCGACTTACTTAATTACCATCCCTGGAGAGGAGACTTGAAAAACTGATTTATGTGCCACAGTAGCCAATTTGTTATCCAAGGGAGCTCCCATATCAGCAGAGGATCATCACAGTTTAATAACCAGCCATTATCAACACAACATGATTGCAAACTGGAATTTCAATTAGGAAAAGAAATAAAACACAAATAAAATGACAGCGATAAGAGATAAGCAGGCAGGCAGATGAACAGTGATATAAAAATGCAAGGTATAAAGAGATTCTTTGTCAGCACCAGTTGGAATCATTTGTAAAATGGCCATGAGCAAGTTTTCCCCCTTAAAGCAGCTTTAAAAGCTCCAGGTATTACAGCTTTCTGCTCATATCATCCAATGTATAAACACAGCCCAAATATCCAAAATCTGCAAGTGCCTGCTTGCACCTTTGTTTCAGACACTTTCACCCATCCCCACCTTCAGCTTGGAAAAAGCAAGAGAAACACCAAGAAGAACTGAAAAACAAGAATATTCTCTGTTATCATTTCTGACTGCACGGAAGAGAACTTGGCCATCCATGAAAAACCTGGAGTGTAATAGGCAAGATTTTTAAATGCCGTCAGATCCCTCTGGACTGACAATAGTGTAGGAAGAATAGGGATCATTTGGCAGCTGATTAAAATGACAACATGAAAATATGTGATTATTTTTCAGAAAACAAGACTGAACTATTTCATTAAACTCTCTCTCATCACTCCTAACTTTGGCTGCAACTCTGTGAGCTTTCAACCTGTGAGAATAAGCACACAATGAGAAAGAAAAGGAAGAAGAAACCTCCCTGTTAAAACAAATAAATCTTAATAAAACTAAATTGTTATGAGGATATTAATCCTAATTAAATAGGTTAAAGATTTGGTGCTACAAGTGAAAGGGTTACAAAAGAGAGAGAACAACACAACAGAAAAAATACATTAAAATACAGCTACTTCAGTGTCACCTTAGAACTATCGTGGACTAATACCACAGAAAAGGGAATAAAGTCTTGTAACAGTAACAAACTTGAATTATTAAAAGGCAAAGAAAGAGATGAACACACAGAAAAGCCTCCTGAACACTTTCAAAAGGAGGCACAACGACCGAAAAAAATTAGTTGTATTAATGGCTTGCAAATTTTGTATTGGTTAAAAAAAATACAGAAAGCCAAATTCTTCTTTCATTTATACAAGTGTAAATAAAAAATGATGTTACAGAGTCACCAAGAAATAATCTGAATTTCTACCAGAGTAAGATACTTGGTTTTGGCCAGCAGCCATTATTTTGTCTGATTTATGAGTAACTATATTAAATGTGTGAAGATTATTATTACTTAAAATTTTAATATTTTCTCCTCATACATTCCTAAAGAATCTTTCCAAGCTTTAGCAATTCACTTCTAAAAGACTGATTCCCACATGAAGTTTTGTTGGCTAAGCTCAGAATGCAGACTCCATTACTGAGGAGTTCCCACTGCAAGTTAATAAATAAGAAAAGTACTCAGTTTATTTTACCCCAAGATTCCAACTATTGAGTCGTGCTTCAAGGTCATCAACTGATGAGAGGTTTCTTTTGTGTTGATCATCCTGGAACATAAAAAAAGAAAGAAAATATCACAATTGCTGGCAGACACATAAATTAAAATTAAACTTCTCATCAAGCTGGCCATACCTACACTGCACTCCCCAACAGTGTCACACCTCTGACAGCTTTCACCCAAACAGCTCAGCTTCCAGAAGGATACTGGGCTGAGGAAGGAGTTCAGAGGACAAATTAGCCAGGTTTTGATTTTAATCTTCTTTATTCATTTCCAAAGCAATGGTCTCCTCTACAGAGGGTGAATTTACTAAACAAAACTGAGAATACTCAATTTTCAGGTAACATATTTATTCTAGAAACAATGCAGCTGCACAGTACCCTTTGGGAGGCTAATCCAGAATTCAGAGATCACCTATCAGCCACCAAATGCAAAAATAGATTTAAATATTAAAGGAAAGCACAGCAAGGCAGGGATGGTTCTCAAAGCAGAGGACAGAGCAGCTGCTGCCCAGCTCAAGGCTCATCCCTGATTTCCAGCACCCAGCCAGGGCTGTGGGGATTGCTGCTCAAGGAAGTAACAAGGAATTGCCTCAAGAAAAGTTCTTCCTGTGGGATAACAGTAACTACCAACCTTTAATGCATCTCACAGAGAAGCTGGTACAGAACATTTTCCTTGGCTGAGGTATTTAGAAAGACAACACTAAAGCTTGGATTACTTTGTCTCATTAAGTGAGGTTTGTGTATGGACCTGCCAGCACCTCTTCCTTAAATCTCATTTGTCACAAGCATCCAGTGACCACAGCTTGGGCTGCAGTCAAACAATGCTTGCTTGAGGCAGCTCTTAATGTTTCTTAAAATTCTCCCTGCTCCTCTACCTGGGCCTGAATGATGCCAGAACATCTGTGCACCCCTGACAATGGAACAAGGTAATGTTTGTTCCAGCCAGCCAAACCTTATCAAACTGTCTGGCAAAGCAAGAGAGGATTATTTCACTTAAAGGCTCTTTTAAAGCTACAATCACAGGAGAATCCAGTGCATGGAGCTGAAGAACAATGAAGTGCAGTGATTTGTCTAACACTGCCCTGGAAGCTGTGGCAGAGCCAGCAACAGCAACAAAAAAATTAAATATAAGGAAACCAAAGCAGCAAAACTCCCTTACAAAACTTTAAAGCCCAAAATCCAGGTTTTAACTGAAGAAAATAATTATTTTTTACAGTAACTCTTCCATAAGGAATGCCTCCTGAAGTAAAATAAACAGGAAACCAATAAGGAGAAATGCAGCAAATCCAGCATGTGGTTTTTATTTTTAATTCTGGCATTTCTGTATTTAAATTACATTTGTATACATACAATCAGCACACACATAAATGCATTCACAGCAATCAGAGCCTAGAGCAGACACTGATTTTTGCCCACTGAGCACCTGTATCCTGCCCTGATAAACCATCCCCTTGCTAATCCTCTATTCCAGGTGCACAGCAGAACACAAATTCCCTCAGAAAAAAGCTTCCAGTTTATCCTATTTGCACTTCATGTCCTCATAAATTCTCCACTATGCCCAGCTGCAATCTTTCTAAACTATTCCTCTGATAGAATCATAACCAAAGCGTGGGCAGAGCTGGAGGAGCAAACAGGAAATTCAGTGTTCACAGAGGGCTGAGGGTTGTTCTAGGTGTGGTGAAGGACATTGCAAGGCCACAGAGCACATTTTGGAAGGTAAACAGCACATGTCTTGGTCTCACAGTAATTGCCACTGCAAATGCTTGCAATTATATAAACAACATCACTGAATATTTTGGACTAAAAGGGTTTTAGACAAAGCCTGTTCCATGCCCTTTCATCAGTCAAAATGCTCAGTGTGGAAAGTCTGATGAAACAAACTGTCCAAAATTCACTCTTTCAGAGGTCAGCCATCACTGAACAGAGCCAGAGGCATCTATGCAGCTTTCTTTAATCTGTTATTGCAAAATCCAAGATGATGTCAATGCAGGCACATTGCCAAGCCCAGGGAAACAATGCAGCAGCCACTGAACACACAACACTAAACAGAGGTCAAGCATTAGGATGAGCTGAGAGCATCCTACGAGCAATTCTTTTCCCCTGCTCTGCAGAGGACAGATTTTGATGAGCTTTAGTCCTCCCTATCACTCCCTCCCAAAAGCCTGCACCTTTACATAGGGATCACGACCCACACAGCTGGAAATAACAGCTTTACAAGGATTTATAAAACCAACTCAGGGACAGCAGAGCTTTAGGACAAAAAGGAGAAGCATCTTACAGAGAGTGACGTCCCTAGGTCATCTTCATCTGTCCGGTGAGGAGAGCTCAGGGATATTACTGATGGCTTCTCATTGAATCTTTCCCTGTTATTAATGACAAGAGGAAGCAGAAAGAGGAGAATTCATTTTCAGCAAGTTGTGGCACACATAAACAATGTTAATCACAGAACAGAATTGTCTAAAACATACATTATATAATAACTGTCGAGATGGGACGAGAAAAAAAAAGGGGAGAAAAAAAGAGAAAAAATTATTGTTAAAAGCAAACAAAAGCCTTAAGTGCTCCATTAAAAAAACACCACCATGAAATCCCACACCAAAAAACCCACTAGAAATCTCATGTACCTGACAGTACATTAAAAAATGTTCTTTGCTTTTCTTTTACTATATCACTCAACATCTTCCAAAGGATTTTAGGATAAATCGAAAACAAGGACAGGGCTGATCTAGGAGATGTTCTTGAAACAAAATTGCTAAGCCTGTGAAACAACATAGAATGGAGTCTAGTGACTCAGAGAAGAAAGAGGAATTAAGGTAATGTTGCTTACACCATAGGGCAGACTTCTAAGGAAAAAAAATAGGTTAGAAGATGGTAAATGATCCTATAGCACATAAAGACAAGGGCTCACACACAGCTCAATACAAAGGCAGTGGCTCGAAAGGCGAAGGTGGAGAGGAACAAGTCACAAAAACTGTCTAAGTTTCATTTCATTTCTGTTTTATGGACTGAAGTGGAATTTATGGGGGATGGCAAAGAAGTGCCCACAGGAGAGGACACAAGCACAGCATGACCCAGTGCTCAGTCCAGCAGAGCTGGACAGGGATTTTCTGGAAAAGCTTTTGCTGTAAATAAAACCCTTGAACAAAGGGAAATGAAGATCAGCAGACAGGTGAAGAGAACTGTCACTGATGCACCTGGTCACAGACATTTCTGAGTCACAGAACAGGGGAAAAAAGAACAAAATAAAATAAAACTTGTAAGCATTTATTAGATAGGTTGATACAGCAAAAGATCCAAAACGGTAGTGAAACACCCTTCAGTACACACTCCACTGTCAAACACACAGGTATTAAGGCAATTAAAAACCCCTGTTAGTCCCTTCACCTTCCTGTGACTGGCTTTATTATATTAAAGTCCATTCAGACCATTCAGTACCTCCCTCCCTTTCCATCTGGCAGCAAATGAGATGGCTGCTATGCCAAAAAGCTACTGAGATGAATGAAGTGTTTATGAACAGAACAACAACTGTTGGATGTACAATATAAACCAGTCACTTCTAGGAAGACAAACACAAAGTTTTCACGAAGCACAGGGGCCCAACTTTCATCAAAACAGCAGGGAACAGAGAAATCCAACAACTGGGAACTTACCTTCCCTTCCAGCACCAATAAATCCCACATAAAAAACGTGTATGGATGCACAATAACAATTACAAAGCAGTAAATAGTTTAGATAAGCAAAGTCTTAGAGGTAAAAGAGATCAAAAGGAATATGACAACACAATGACTGCCTCTTGCATTTCTTACCAAGATTTCATTTGACACAAAATTACCTTTAATTAAAGGGAGATAAATCTTTGCCTGTGAGTAAATCTGCCCTTTTATCAGATTTCCTTTCTGAGCAATACTCAGGTTACCTAACAATGCAATAAGGCTCCAACTGTTAAAAATGAGAGAAAACAGAATCCATGCCCTCATCATTCAGAGATTCAGGAATTTCAACAAATACATAAAGCAATCCAAGCTACCTGTAATATTTTCAAATTGACAAAGGAAGGACAAAATTCTAGATGCATTCTTAGTTCTGTATTTGCTATTTTGAAGAGGAACTGAAACTTCACTTGATTCTACAAACAGAATTTGAGAAGATTGTTAAGGACAGGCACAATTTTGCTCACATCATGTATGTACCACCTGTCCACTCCCTTTTCCAGCCTCCTACTAATACAAGTCAGGCTCCAAAAAGCACAAGATCAATTCTTTCTCCTCCCACTGCAGGTGAGTGAAGGATGATCAGAGTTTTGGCATCAGCCCTATGACCTCCTGCTTCAGCCCAAGCAGGGAGCTGGCATGAGAGGAGGCAGCAATTTGCTGCTAACAAAGGAGTTCAGTAAATATTCCTTCAAGGAATAAAATTAGGAAAATTCACTGATTCCTCCTGGTCCAGCCAAACTACACACTATCCTTTAACAATGTGTTCAGGCACACTCTATAAACATAGAATAGAATTTTCCTACAGGGTCAGAAAGCCCAGGTTTCTGTTCAAACCAATCTAAACATTTCTCAAACCAATCCTCTCACATTTCAAAATAAAGCTGCACCTCTCCAGCCCCAGCTGGTTGGATTTATTCATCTTCACCTCAGTTTGCAAGTAAGGTTTGTCTATCTACTTTTTATTTAGGCAGAAAAACAACTTCATATAGAAAAGTCTAAATTGTCCAACACAGAATTATTTGTACTGCAAGATAAAAATCACTATGAAAAGAATTTCTCTGTTTGTTTGGGTCTTTGAAAGGAGAGAATCTTGAGATAAAGAACTTCAAGTAGTTACTCAAACATGTCTCACTGACATTATCTATTTTGCCCTGAGAAAATGTTGTAAGAACTGAGTCATGGCTGGAATGCAAAATTTTCATCCAACTACTCCTATTCCATGCCCATGGATCCAGTTTTCCCAGTGCATATTCAGAGGAGAGAGACAAATACAGTGGAACTCGGTCACCATCTGCTGGCTCCCCCTACAAACTGCATATCCAGAAATATTTAATAATCACATTTTTACCTGCACTGACAGCTTATCCAAAACTGTAAATACAAAGAAAAACAGGCTCTATCTGTTGGATATAAGTAATATCTTAACGTGGTGACGTTTCAGTAAGAATGAAACACATAAATATTTTGTATTTTTCAAGACACAACAGCTGAAATATTTACCTTCAGTATTTTTTTGCAAAACTTGCAGGAAAATTTAAGTTTCTTATGGCTGCGAAGATTAATTCATGTAATCTACAGAACTATCAAAATTTTCCAACACAAATTCAGATTTCCTTAGACACAGCCTTACTCCTGATCTGAGCACCCACTGGCAGAGCTGTGTCTGTACAGCTGATTTTTAATTCTCAAGTTCTTTAAACCAGTAACATTATTCAAGGACATTTACTTGCTGCTCCTGGCATGGAATAATTTGCAATCCAGGGAATAATTTTCAATCCAAGTCTCCAGAGAAGTCACCAGAGCCATGGGAACCACACTGATCACCAATGTAGGTATTGCTTCACTCCCACAGGATAAAAACGAAAAAGTTAAACAAAGCTTTACTACTCCAAAAATTACTTTGGGAATTTTGTCAGGCCAAGCTGAATCTTAGCTTCAGACACTGAGTGAGAAAAGACATCAGATTCCCAATATTCTACTACAAACCAGGCAGAAAAAAGAGATAAAAACTATGGCAAAGGGAGGGAATACATGGAACTGCACCTCAGTTTTCCTCAGGTGGGGACCAGCCCCAGTGAGATGAAGAGAGAGGAATATGCAAATCCCACTCCAGAAGACAGCACAAGTCAGGAATTCAGAGTAATGAGGTGTATTTTTATACCACAAATATGGCTTTGTAGAGATATCAGTGGGTCAAATACAGGGGAGCTGTGCTGATATTGTTTTCTTGCTCTGACACTCAGACTGAGACTTGAACTTGATGATGCTGCTCCCAGGGATTGACACAACCTGGTCAGATCAAAGCCAAGAATCCTGACATGGCACAACAATAACCAAAACGTATCCAAGATCTCAAAAAGCATTTCTAAAGCATGATGCATTCCTTGTTTTTATAAGGTCGAATCTAATTTTTTTTTAAACTCTCTGTATCACCAAGCCCAAAGCAGAAACATCACAATTCAACTGGCAATTCTCCATTCTCTGCCTCTGGTTCCTTAAACCACAAGTCTGTTATCAAAACCACAGGTTCTTATCAGAGCAAGAGTGCAAGCAACCAGAAGAGCCCCTAATCCTCAAGAAAATAAGGGAGAGAGAGCTCAGACCTAAGAAGAACTTTTAAAATGATTGTTAGAATGACACACAGCTAATGGATACAGAAGAGGAAGAGTTTCATGATACTCAATACTAATGTGATTTAGCTTGCAAATGTCTGTCACCAATCCAAATTACTTAAAAACTAAAAACATGATTGAAAAATTATGATAAACATCATTAACATCACTACGCCTACAACAGAACAGCTAATGGTGGCCTCTTATGAAAGATGTAAGTGAAGAAATTAAAAAACCATTGGACTTCTGAAACTAAACTTGTAAATGTATTTCTAACAGAATGAAAGGAAACCAGAAGCAGACCAAACACTCACTTCCTCTTGTACAGCACCCACTGAGCTTTGAGTCATATTCACTCCATGTCTAAGAGTGCTTCCTTCACCATGGGTTTCAGAGACATTAAACATTAACTAGACTTTAAAATGGGCAAACAAGAGGAAATTCCATCCATGACTGAAATGCAGCCACATTAAGAATAAAAGAAATATAGATCTTGATATCAGCACCAAGTTGCACTGTGTAAGAAAATCCAGAAAGTAAATGCTTAAGAACAGTAGAAACTAGAATTTACCTAAGATTCCCACAATTTAGGACAGAATAGAGCTGAAATTTTCCAAGTGTCCAAATGTCCTTCAGTCCTGCAGGAGCATCTTTCTAAGCCAATAGGAAAACAAGCCCTAATTGCACATTTCACCCCTTTTTCCCTGCTCTGTTCTCAGCTGACTGGGACTAAGGATGCAGTTTAAGCCCACTGGCTGCTGCAAATCAAGCAAAACTTGCTTATCTGCAAGGAGCCACTATTCTGTTTCCTCTGAAAAACCTGTGAGCAACAATCACAGAACAACCTCTAAATCCACCATCTGTATGCTTGTTTATATTTCTAATCTATAGGGGAAAAAGTCTTTAAAATCTACTTGATAAAACAGCTGCTTTCAGCATCCTGGCCTTAGACTACAAATGTAGGCTTTGATTTTCCATGTTAAGTGTCTGGAACTGAGAGGATGAGAAGCAGAGGAAGGGAAAGAGGGATGGGACATGGAATAAGATGTAAAGAAGCCAGAGAAGCAAACATAACAGAGAAAAGTAAGAACAGAGGAGTCTGGAAGTCCTCATTACACTGAAGCTGATACCAGAATTTCTGTATATAAAGCCCAATGATGGTGAGTCCATGAGGGAGTGCAATTAACTCACACAAGCAGCCATCCAGAGCTTATCAAATCACACATCCATCAAATACAAATCAAACACTGACTGAAGCAAGCACAGAAACCTTACCCATATGCAGGTGTTGTGGCTGCAGATGAGTCCTCCACAGAGGACACATTACTGTCCAGGTTTCCCAGCTCTCCCACCACCCACTCAGGTAAGCAGTCAGAGCCACTGTTCAGAACTCTTGGTGAGCATGGTTCATCAAAATAAACTGACTGTAATGAGAACAAATGGAAAATCAGCACAAGGATGTATTTATACAGGTACATTCTGTACACTCTGATGTCTTTTCTTTCAGGAGTATCTGCACTACAAACATTTCTTTTCTAGTGAAGCCAGTGAGGTGGGAAAATGCCACCTTCCCAAGCCAAGGGAATTGATGGCAACAGTGTAAATATTCTCCAATACTTTACTTCTAGGATGGGGTTTTTTAGCAAAAATTGGCACTGTTATCTCACTGAAGCTGATGCCGAGGGTTGACACAGCACATTCAGTTCTTCAGAAAACAAACTGCAACTTTTACAATGTCTGTGTGAAATCTATTGTCATCTCAGGCTACTAAAGTCACCACCTCCAAGAACAATTTTCCTTTCACAAGAACTATCTACTGATTAGGACAAAAGAAAGCCTCGGGAGCATTACATTAAATTTTTCCAAAGAACTAGTAAAATATTACCTTTCTGTTCCTTCAAACACCCATTTTCATAAGCCTTCTAACCAGAATTTTGAAGATACAGGTCTCAAAAAGTTTCACCCATTGAAAGGTTTTCCCAACATCAATTACAAGAAATGCCTTTATTTATCACACACAGTTCCACTCAACCCATTGAGAATCATTTGTCACATTTGCATCAATTCAAAAGCAATTTCAGAATACTTTTCAGCAAGTTTGTCTTACAAAGAAATGGCACTCACCATGTAGGCAGGCAAAGTTTTCAGCATTCCTTCCTCTGGTTTTTCCCTGAAGGGACCTTCCAGAACTCCTCTCTGCAGCATGTAGAGCAGCAGTTTTGCATACAAGTTTCGATTCTCCCTTCCCACTATTCCTTTGCCTGTTCCTGAAGGTTTGCAGAGTTTTTTAATCCACAGTGCACATCTTTTCCTTTCTGAAAATACAGATATACGTGGTCACTACACATTTTCAGAGCAAATCAAACACATGCAGAAAACTGAAGCCATCACTTGACATCAATTTTGTAGGTTTCTCCCTTATGCACAGAAGTTTAAAACAAAACAAACTCCCAAATGACCAAACCAAATAAAAGAAATGGTTAAATATCTAGATTAAAATAAGTCCTTAACAATGGTTCAAATTTACATATTCCACAAACATCTTCTAAGGATCCATCTTTACCAGAAGTTTACATCACCTTTGGAAACAGCATGGAATTGGAAACACCACGAATTCTGCACTCACTGCAAGAGCTGCCATTAACTACACCTTACAGCTTGCATGAGCATTAATACTTTAAATATACAATAAAAGCTCATCCATTTAAAAAAATAAATCTCTATTTGCCCAAGCTTTGCTACCAGATGAGGAAATTATTCATTTGGTTAAATGCTTACACATAAGGTACGTAATTCATAGGGTTTGTGCCTTTAAGAATAGCCAGCTTGTTGTAAAAATTAGATTTATACAACATCATTTAATAATTAATGTTCCTATTATTACAAATTCCCGACCAAATTCTAACAACTTTATAACTAATAACTAATTTAAATTTTGTAAGCTTTTAGAAGCTTTTAGTTTCTACTGAACTAACTTTTAAAGATAAATGTTAACGTATTTAATGCACATTCACATCGTGAAGACAAGACAGGTAAGGTCAAACAATTGCAGTAGGTACCTAAAACATTCAACTTTAGAAGTTGAGCAAACCCATCATCAAAACTGTACCTTGTATTGTCAGAGATTACTTGTCTGGTTAAATTAAGTGATCCAACTGCACATAATAATTGTCAGTCCCTAGGACTTTGTTATTAGTGTTTAAATGCACATTTTACCATGTTTACCTGAACTATTCTGGAGGTTTAGAACATAGGGCTTCATAGCCACAACGAAACGATCCAGTTCCTCATCCAATTTTTCCTTTATTTCGTCTTCACTGCTCATTTTGAAAGAAGACAAAGTAACCTGCAAAATTAAAGACATTGATGTAGAAAAGGTCAAATACTGTTTTACATCAGTCTCTTCATTTCAGGCCACACAAAGATGTGCTTGGAAAAAATACAGGAAGTGAAACTAGACATATTATATTCTAATAAACACAAAACTAAGAGAGATGCTTTGTAAATAACAGGTTCTCAGTGTAACCTACAAGAATGTGCTTGCTGAGATTTGAAACTGAATAGCCAACCACACAATAAATGTATTCATTACACCCAATTTGTATAAAACACCTCGAGGCGTTTGTGTGATACCGCACCCCTAACTTGGTATTCCTTAGAATTGGAGGAGGTTTTTTTTTTTAAGAAGAGGGGAGAAAAGGGACGAAAACAGAAGCAGAGTGACAGTTTCAAGTAACAGAGCCAAAACTGCTGTCAGGACCGTGTTTAAGGAAGCAGCCCCGCAAAGAGCAGCGCTGTTCGCTCCCGTGCCGCTCCCTCCCCAGCTGAGCAGGGACCTTTCCCTGCCCATTCCAGCACCGAACACAATTTCTCTCGGCGGGGCCGCGCACCCTGGGCCCGTCCCAGGGCCCTTCCCTGCGGTCAGCCCCGGCCCCCGGC
>JAHLSL010000068.1:1658168-1683591 GCA_025920805.1 Petroica traversi
GGAGCCCCCGAGCGCGGCCCGCAGGGCTGGGAGGGGGATGTGCTGGGGAGTTGTTCGTCCCCAGGAACGGGAAAGCTTTTGGGACTGAGGAGTGCGAGAAAGGTGCTGCTGGGGCACCGCGGAAACGCAGTGACAGCTCTGAGGGGCGCTGGGCTCTTCCCTCTGGTGACCGGGGACGGGAACCAGGGCATGGCTGGAGCTGTGCCAGGGGAGTTTAGGTTGGGTTTCAGGAAAAGGTTCTTCCCCCAGAGGGTGCTGGGCACAGCCCAGGGTATGGGCAGGGACCCGAGGCTGCTCCAGGAGTATTTTGACACCGCTCCCAGGGATGCACAGGGTGGGATTGTTGGGGTGTCTGTGCAGGGCCAGGAGCTGCATCAATGATCAGTGTGGGTCCCTCCCGCCTCCAGGATATTCTGTGATTCCTGCCCGAAGTGATGAATGTCACCACCCGCAGCAGGGCGCTCATGGCCACACCCAGTGCTCTCACCCCAAATTCACCTCCCTGTGTAGATAATTATTGATCCGCACAGACACGCACGGAAACCTTCGAGAGTCCCCGGCACAGCCTCGGGGAGCTCCGAGGGACAAAAGGGACATGCCAGATGCAAAGTCCCGCTCCCCAGCACAAAGACAGGCTGGGTGGCAAATGGATGCAGGGCAGTCCTGCGGGAAGGACTTGGCAATGTTGGAGGGTGAGAAGCTCCACATTTCTCGGCCGTGTGCCCAGTGATTGCCCAGCGTGGGCAGGGAGAGGGGATTCTGCACCTGCAGAGCTGCCCCAGCCCTCGGCCCAGCACAGGAGAGACCTGGAGCTGCTGGAGAGAGCACAGAGGAGGCCACGGAGATGCTCAGAGGGCTGGAGCCAGGCTGGGAGAGCTGGGGATGCTCACCTGGAGGAGAGAAGGATCCAGAGAGAGCTCAGAGCCCCTTGCAAGGCCTAAAGGGGCTCCAGAAGAGCTGGAGAGGGACTGGGGATAAGGGATGGAGGGATAGGACACAGGGAATGGCTTCAAATGGACAGAGGACAGGGTTAGATGGGATATTGGGAAGGAATTGTTGGCTGTGAGGATGGGGAGGCCCTGGCACAAAATCCCAGAGAAGCTGTTGCTGGATCCCTGGCAGTGCCCAAAGCCAGGCTGGACAGGGCTTGGAGCAGCCTGGGATGGTGGAAGGTGTCCCTGCCCCTGGCAGGGGATGGGACTGGATGATCTTTAAGGTTCCTTCCAAACCATTCTGTGATTCTGTGCTATAAATTTAACAAGATTGGTTCAGGTCCTCGATGCACTGGGGATGGACCCAGTGCCTCATGAGTGCAGGAGCTGGGACTAGAAAACTGAGGGTAAAGCCCCAGTGGGGGACAACCCCAAGTTCTTTGTGATGTGTTATTTAATTCCTGCTAGCTGGATATTGGCTAGATCTATTTTTATATCTTCATTATGATCACTATTTGGGGGAAAAAATGTTTCTGCTCAGAGCTTAGTGAGAAATATTTGCCACCCTGAAGTTAAAGGTCAAAAAACCAGAAGTAGCTTTTAAGCCTGAGCAATGGGGGGTGGGTGCCAGAAACACGAGTGGATGAAATGAGACTGAAATTGCAGAAGTTTTAATAATTGCAGAGCCAATTTTATCCACAGCTTCTGAGTAAAATCTGTTCAAGTATATCCTTGTAGGTAATAGAGCGATTTTGAGCTCACTTTAAAACATTAAATATGTTCCATATTGCTCATGTTTTCTGGGTTGTTCTTGTCCTATCCCAAGGACAGAGAACATGTGGGGGTGTTGTGGAAGAGAAGAATTTCAAAGCACATTCCTGACACTTCTGCACAAAAACCATGGGTTGTACTTGTTGTTTTGTAGCCATTTTGAGAAAACCATCAATTAATCCAAAAGTATGAGAGAAATCTTTCAGCTGTTCAGTCTCTTCTTGAGTGAATGAAATGATTGTTTGCATGTTTGAGCCCAGATAAACCTTCTGACCTCTTTGATTCTTGTATTTCTTTTTCCCCAAAATCTGTCATGGGCTTTGCTCTGTGTGTAGTGTCTAAAGCACTTTTATCTCAAACTAACAAACTCTTCAACACTCCTGAGCTTGATTCAGATGCACATACACATCAAACAAGAAATCCTTGTGTATACAGCAGGAAATTGGCTGTATTCTTTGATTTCTCAGCTAATCTTCAGCAGGAATGATTCCATGTTATGGCTCATTGGGTGATGGCTCTGACAGCTGCACTGGGGCCTCCTCAGAGTGCCTTAAGCCCTCATTTGCACAGAAGCAGTGCAAAAATCAGTGATGGAGTATTTCAACTGTGGTAGAATCTCAAGAATACATTACCAAAATTATTTACTATCTTTAAATTCCAAATTTAGTGGAATATATATTGGAAATGTATCTTTGATCACGGGACACTTTTCATCTGTGTTAAATCCATGGTAGATTCTTGCAGCAGAGTAAGGATGCTGTGTTTCTGCACATTGCCTTCAAATTTGAATATATCTCTGTCATGCTCATCACAAAGTACTTTGAAAAACTGAATTTGCTGGAGTATGATCAAAAAGAATGTGAACCCAAGCAAAATCACTGGAACCACTGCTACAGGAGAAATTTCCTGAGGGAATAGATCCAGTTTCTGGGTCTGCCTCCCAAGGCTGAGCAGGTTGGAGTCTACCTGAAGTGATTGACAATTGTATAACTTCTGTCAAAAAAACCAGAAAGAAAAATAAAAGATTGAAGAAATGACTGAGGTCTTGTCTCCAGCCAAAGCTGCAGTCTGGACATGAGGAGCACTGATGTGCCCTGACCCTCCTGAGGAAATCACTGTAGATACAGACAGAGAACACAAAGATATCCCAACCAGAATACAGAACAAATTCCCAATTTGAATTGTAAAAATATGGTCATTTAAGTAAAACATTTTCAGTACTTTTTTTTTCAACACATTTTACCATTTTCTCTTATCTCTTTAACTTCTTGGCAGGTTGCCACAAGTAACATGAACACAGCTTAAGGCATTTTTTCAAACACCTCAAAAATACAGAAAGAAAGGCAGATTTCACTGCCTCATCCCAGCTTCTGGAATACTTCGAGTTGCAAGACATTGCTTTTCAGCCCTTCTGAGCAAATCTTTCATGTCTGGAAAGTTGTGATTCACAAACACCTCTCTACTTCAAAGAGTTAACAGGTCACAGATTTTTTTTTTCTCCCTCTTCTTGCTTCAGGAGAGTAGATAATAAATTCAGTGTGTGAACATTGGCTCCTAAGGGTGATCTTATCAAGTATTCCAGTGCTGCACATCCAGCAGGGAAGCAGGGCCAGCTGATTTGTTCAGTCATTATCCTGCTGCATGGGTAAGGAGAACTGGGACAATTTCCTTAGAAAAACCTCTGTTTTCCCGGGGCAACTGTTTTTGTGCAAAACACAAATCATTTCAGGGGCAAGCAGCGTTTGGGTGGCAGTGAATGCTAAGATTACTTGCAGCTACTTCACAGGGCTTGCTGTGAAACACAAGTTAATATTAAACTGTGGGTGGTATCTCAGCAACTCTCCTGAACATCCCGATCCCAGAGGTGGATCCACATCAAATTTAGACTGGCTTTCCAAATTAATTGGCTCCTGCCTGCTGAGCTGTGTGTGTGTTAGAAGGAGTTCTGGGTTTCTTGGCCTGCAAATATCATTTGAGGATCCCACCTAAACATGTTCAGAACCAAAATATGAGACACACTGCACCAACAAAATACCCACTTCAGTTGTCAGCATGAATTTGTCTGTCTCTGCATTAGAAAATTAAGTTGTTGCTGAGTACAAAGTACTAAATACTCAATAATAGCTGCTTCAATCTCTCCTTAAAAATAGGAAGCATAAGGACAAATTGTATCAGTCATACTATTAAAATATTCATATGCAGCCTTAAAAAAAAAAAGAGATAATTAGAATATGTTCAGAGTTCTTTAATGGCAACTCTACCATCTTACAAGTAACTTGATCTTAATGTTAAATGGTCCTTTTAAAAGTTGTGCTGTGGATTACTTACTGTGGAGCTCATGCTTTTTATCAAAGAGAAAGCTTTTAAACTGCAGAGGGAACCATGTATGACTCATGACAATTTATTGTATGTGTACCACAAATATTTCTCTATCACTTTCTAGTATGTTGAAATTATAATTACTTTTTCTGAATCAAAATACAGACATAAGCACAAAACTTGCCAGACTGGATCATACCAGTGAGCTGCCTGTATCATAAATCAAATTAAAAGTACAATTTACTTCAGAGCTACTTAATGACCAGAGATCAGAACTGTTGCTCAATGGTGTACAGTTCTCTTAAAAAAAAAAAAAAAAAAAAGAAAGAAAACTGAAGCAATTATATTGTGTAATATTGAAACAGTGGTAAAAATTAACAGTGGTTTAAAACAATTTCAGATGAAGTTAGAATCCCAAAAACCTAAATAGTCCTACTAAATTAAGCAAATTTTTTAGAAATATTAAAAATCCTTTATCTGATGCTATTGATGTTTAAATCATGGTTGGACACTTGGCTTCTAAACTCATTTGGAAATCTCAGTCTTTCTACTTACGTAAATTCTGGAAAATCCCAGGCTCATGACCCTCTGTCTATCTATAATTAAAGGTCCACTCCCTGTCCCAGAGGAGTGGTAATGGAATCAGAACCCAGTAATTACTAATGATTAAGCCCTTTTACTAGAAATCAGTCCAGAGATGAAGGATCTGATGGATGATTAGGTAATATTGAATAAGAACACACTGGAGGCTAAAAATCACTTTATTGTAAAGCGACTGCTATTGGGGAAGTAATTTACAGTTGCATAAACGTTGGAAATGGGGAAAGAGAAGCAGCAGTGCAGGAATTTGGAAGAAGGCAGAGAGAAGAGTATGGAAGTTAATGGCTGAAATGATGGGGAAGAGTCTGGTGGGGATGGTGGGAGGGAAAAAAGCATTCACAGAGTCTGGAGTTCACCTGGGAATTTACACTCACAGGACCTAAATTTTCCTCTCATATGTGGAATGTTCTGTCTCAGCAAGGCAGAAATTTAGTACTGGGTTATTTCTGTGCTTCAGGCTCATCTTCACATGCTTTCATGTCTGAGGGGTCCTTCTTCACCAGAGTTGAAAAAAAGCCACGTTCTGTTGGAGACAAGCGAAGAACTTGGGTTAAATTCCTGAAAAATGTGACAGCTGAAAGCAACAGTGAGGTGAGCAGCCAATCTTTGCATCATAGTGAAACTGTTGGAAGAAATACACTTTTAATTTCTATCTTAATAAAGCTTCAGAAGCCAAATGTGAGGAGAGATGTTTTCATCACGCATAGGCTGTGCTTTTCCTTCACTTAAAAATAAAAATAAAACTTACAAGGAAAATTTTATGCAAGGAATATTGACTAAACAAATGTGAAACATTTCCTCTTGCTAAAAAAGTTGTAATGGCTGTTTATTTATTCTAAAAGCCTGCATGCCTGTGAAGCAGTTCCTCCACCATCAATTCCTCCACACAGCTCTCAGCAGCTTTTCAACACTCTTGGCCCAAAGTGTCAGGAGATAAGCTTAAGGTGGGAATAATTCACTAGGATAGGAGGGAATATGTCAGGTTCTCAAACCTGTGGCAACGTTCAGGCTTTTTATCCATGAAGAAGGTGCTGATCCAAGGATTTGTGAAATCCCAGAATACTTTACATATGGCCTTTTCTTTGGGCTAGACCCCCTTTAAAGAACATCTTCTAGAACAGGACAGGAATTAAAACAGGACTCTGACACAACCAAAAGAAAATTCTTGCTGGGCATTCTCTCCTCGGGCCGTTTGCTTCCAAAATACCCAATAACTCAAATACCCAATAATTCAAATAGCCACTCAAGTAGGGCTTGAAGCTGAACTATGACATTGTCCCCTACTCTAAAGCAGCTGTGATTCCCCCAGCAGGAGCTGGTTTGGGAGCAGCCTGGCTCATACCTTTGAAGCAGGCAGGGAGGGTGAAATTGCCATCCACACATGCTGCCTCCACAGTGTAGGCACAGGATTTCTCCTTGTTCTTGCAGAAGAAGGATACGGTTTCCCCATGCAGAATGCCATCCTTCAGGTCGCTCTGAACTCTCTTCTTCTCACCGTTGTACAATACTACAGCTTTCTTAACTGGTATTTTACATGGTGCTGGAAAAAAATCCAGTTGTAAGGAGCAGGTTTGAAAAGGGGGTAGATAGATTCCTTCAGAATTCTGTATAGGTGACATTTGGGAATGAAAAAGGTGTCCCACAAATAGATGGAACTTGTATTAAACTTGTATAACTTGTATTAACTGGTATAACTGGTATCATAATGCTGAAGAAATTCAGACCCTCAAGTATAGGATCAAACATTTCCAGTGAAAATCCGGCCTCAGTGTAATTTGTAATGATATGAAACAGGAAGAGAGGAAATACTCAGAGTAAAGTTACATGGCTGGTAGTTGAAGTCAATCCAGATACATCATGCCATACAACATTCAATGCTGGGAGTGGGCTTGGATCCTCAGGGCCTTGCAATTCCTATTTTGGCTTCCTTTTGAGCACAGCTCTTGCCCAAAGGAGCGACAGCTCTGCAGTCAGAGCAGTGATCTGCTGGCAGAGTTCAGTTTGACTCCTGGTTTCTGGGGGCTGGGCTGTGCTCACCTCTGCAGGCTGGCTTTGTGGACCAGTTGCCAGTGTTCTCACAGCGGGAATGCTTGGATCCCTCCATCACAAAGCCAGGCTGGCAGCCAAAGCTGACACTCTCGTTGTAGTGATACGTCCTGCGCACAGCAAACTCGATGAACCCGTTCTCTATTCCTATCGGAGTGGGGCAGGTGACAACTGGGGGACAAAACCAAACCCAAAGCTTTATCAGTGGGTCCAAAAGACAGCTACAAACCTGAAAAATGTGTAAAAACTTTCATGGTGGTTTACTGCAGCCTCTTGCACGGGAAAACACAGCAAGGGGAAAGACAGCTTAAAAACCACAACAAATAAATAAACATTACTTGTTTTAAATATACATCTCTTGCAATCTGTGGTTATAACATGACTTAAATGTGGTGTAATTTAAGTAAAAGCAGGGAAGTTTTTAGGACTGAGAGTAAGGTTGACTATTTCTTGAGTGAATCTGAACACTTAGAATCAAATGTTGGCTGCACATTGGAGGCTGGACTCAGGTTCCCCACTGTGCACCATGTTTAGCAGCGTTTGTTTATATAACCTTTACACCTGCAGTAAATATTTTGTCAATCCCATGTTATGTGCCATGGGTTTGCAATCCCCTTGATCCAGAGCCTGCATGATTGCAGAATAATTGTGCTGTGTGTTTGCAATAACAGTTTTTAAAAACAATGAAGTATTAGGGTTATTCATTCAGTTTTGTATAGATAATCTCAGGAGTATTTTTTGGTGGGGATAAAAGTGAGTTACTCACCCTTGCACACTGGGGTGCTGCTCCAGGTGCCATTGATCGTGCAGGTGGCTGTCTCATTCCCAATGAGGGCGAGAGGAGGGACACACTCAAACAGGATTGTGTCCTGGAAATGGGAGACATTGCCAGGATGCAAGCGGCGGTAGGAGAGGACCCCGAATTCAGGAAGAGAGGGAGGTGCACAGGTGACGGCTACAAAAGCACAGCATCCACAAAATTAAGGCTTAAAGATCAAATTCTTGTGGAATCAGAGGAGCAACTTTCTTATGACTGAATGAACTCACATGGAATCATAGCTGGCAAGACATAATTCAAGTTAAAAGTTTCAGGGGCCTCAGAGTATGGAATTTATGAGTTTTGCTGGGTTCTTCTGACAATATTATTGCTTTTCAGCCAAGTGTTTTTGCAGGATAGGTTCTAGCAAAACCCTGCATAAGTACAAAGGCATGACAATGTCCTCTTTTTATGCATAGGGAGGAGGAATTGGAGTGGATAATCATCTTACCTCCAGCTGTAAATAGCATCCCTGATCCCAACCTTTTGTACAGACCTTTAAACTGTATTTCTCTAAAACCCACACATATAAAACCAAATATGCAGTGTTCTGCTTGATTTTTTCCTGACCAGCTTTTGCACAGCACTAGAGGAGATTTCTGAATTAGAGTATATATGATTTGAGCAATGGAAAGGAATCTTTCTGGAATAGGAATAAGGATATAATAGTTCTTCATTGATGAAACACGTACGTTGACACTGTGGAAAAGTCCCAGTCCACTTTCCATCTGCCATGCACTTGCTCGTTCTTGACCCAACGAGGTTGTAGCTGGAAACAAACAGAGCTGGTTGTCAGAACAGGGAGATCAATCAAAGATCTGTCATTTCTCATAAACAGAATTAAGAGTGCAGCTCCAGAATCCTTCTCCAGTTTAGCAATTCCTGACCTCAAAGGAAGTTCAGAATCAGATCTAAAAAACTATTAATATCCAAATATTGCAAAGACCCAGGCATAAGGCCTGATACAGAAAGGTGTTTTGTTGTTTCAACTTTACATTCTGTTTTACATATTAAATTCCACGACTGATTAATACTATGGATGTATGTAAATAGCAAGCATTGATCTGTGATTGCTAATCCAAATGTTATGGTTTCTTGGGAGGAGTTCCTAGTTAATTATGGGAATTAGGATCAAATATTGGAAAGAACTCAGCACTCTTAAGAACTGAAGTCACCGAGGTGCATTATTACATTTTAATCCCAGACATTTCAATTTCCATATGCACACCACACACTTTCATCCTCTGTACTCACACTATTAGCATTTACTCTGAGTTTTAGAGAAATATTCATCATGTGTCTGGCATTTCAATATCACACAGCTGAAAACCAGTTAATTATAATGAACAAAATCAAATCAAGTCCCATTGCTACATTTGGTGTCATAGTTGAATTTATTTATTCCTTATCTTTCTTCTGTTTTACAGAAGGAGGTTGTGGAGGCTGTTGACACTTTTCAGTGAGCTCTGGGCTGTGTCTCACCTGTGACCTTCCAGGTAAGGACAGGGTCATTAATTACCCAAGTGCAATTAAACACCTACTACTATCAAATGTTTGCCTGCGTTTACCAGAACTATTTTTTAAATGTATCCTTTATCCTAAAGCAAACGAGTAGCCCTGAGTAAAAGTGCTTTTGCTGCAGGTAAATTAAGAATAATCTCACGTTTTCATTTACTGAGCAAGGAAAGGCATAGAAAGAAAATTTCCAGTCTTCAGAGCCAAACTGCATAACTTTGATGGAGATTATCTACTCTCTGCTGTAGGATTTCATCTCATGATGTAATAAGAGGATTTGAAAAGCAGGGAAAAGCAGTCCAGCATAAATCTTTGCATAAAATCTCTGCTATTTTGGTGGTTTCCATATTTGTAAGACTTTCCTTTGGAGTAGCAAAGTACCATAATGTTACAGCCAAGACTGAACAGAGGTGGATCACCAGACAGGCTTTTTTTATGATTTCTGAAATGTAGATGAATTTTTATGTGCAGTTTTCAATGGTCTCTATCTTGCAATGTGGCAGTGGGTGATACTGCAATGTGATTTAGGTTTATTTAGCAGCATGAGAAGGGAACACTTACCCTGGATCACATGAAAAAGTTACAGAACTCTGGTATTGGAACTCTTCAAAATCCATTTTCCCGTTCTGCAGGGGTGGAGGAGGGGGACATCTCTTGGCTGTTTATTAAATATTAAAAAATAATATAATTTCATGAAGCATGACATAATAATTTCATTGTAATGGGAACAAGTAGATCGTAAAGGTTCATCCTGGTGTCTTTCACATTTCTCTGCTCCCATGTTCTACATTCCACAAGTCTGGCTGTTCTGTATCTATCAAAATACAAGTTTTTGTGATTAAACATTTTTAACACTCAGTTGTCTGAGGAATGTAAGGTCTCTGCAATGAAATGATGGGATGCAGGAAATGCAGGGGTTATCAGCCCAGTGGGGATGCAATAAATGCAGGGATTATCAGCAGTGTGTGTTGTTAGAGAGTAAGCACTGCTGGGCTGGGGCAGATGAAGGTCCAGCTCCAATCTCCATCCCCACCCAGGAGCAGGGCCTGAAGGGCAGGTGTGGGACACGGGTGGGGAGATCCTTCCCCTGTCACCACCCCTGTCCCCCACACCTTGCTGTCATCCAGCAGGTGAGGGAGGACCCGCTGGAGGGAGATCTGTTCATATCCATCCTATTCCTCGTGTGGGTTATAAAATCTCCTTTCCAGGTGCAGGAATGCAGGAGCTGCTGGGTTACTCACGGAGGCAGAGCAGGGTGTTGAAGGCCCATTTCCCAGTCGGGAGGCAGGTGTACTTCCTCTGCCCATTGTTGGGCATGAAGCCGGGCCGGCAGGTGTATTCCACTTCCTCACCCACTTCATACACCTTTTTGTCTACATTAATTGTGGCAAACAGCACTTCTGGTGGCCTGGGACAGACTGGAGGAGAGGAATTTGCAAGAAATTGGGTAGAAAATTGGAGTTGTTTTTATTTCTCAGCTTGAAGCAGAGGATTCTCTATTAATATGAGTTATAGCATCTCCCTGCCCTTAGTTGTCCTTTTGTCTTACTGAGGCAGCCATAAGTATTAGCCAGAAAAAAATGTGTTCTTCTTCTTCTCCTCAGCAGCTCTACCAATGGCCCCAGTTAGATTTTGTGTCACTTTTTAAATTGAAGGGTACTTTTCCTTCAAAATAGATTTATGAAGGTGGTGCACAAAGTGAGTCAATTACCTGGGACAAAACAGTGGGAGAGGGACTTAGAAGCAAATTAATGCATTTAATTTTTAATCTAAGTCAATTTGGTGGGGGTCAGCCTGGAATCAGGTATTTTTCCTTGTAATTCAATTCCTTTTTTTCCAATTCTTCTGTTCACTAGGGTAGACCCTCTGTTACACGAGGCAGCTCTGATTCCCAGACAGCTTTAACGCAGTGACAGCAAGAACAACTCATCACCCGGAGGGTGAGAACAGGAGGGAACAGCGAGTGAGGAACAGAGGGGCAGCCTGAGCTCCTGCTGAGGACTTGGAGAGAAGCTCCTGCTGCCATCGTAGGGAGAGCACAGAGGGACACGGAACTCAGGATGGAGAAATAAATGGCAAACACAGCAAGAGGGGACAGGAGGCAGTGCCCGGAGCCGTCGGTGAGGGGGAGAGGAGGAGAAAAGCGAGGCAGGAGCTGTGTGAGCACGGAGGGGAGAGCAGGTGAGCAGGGATGGAGCAGGTTAATTCCTGGCACACACAGTTCCCCGCTGGCATGCAGGCAGCCTGGGTCCCACAACATCTGTCAGCATTTCTCCTGCTTTCCTTGTTTCTGCTTTTGCACACAAGCACTCACCTCACCACACGAAGAGACGGAGGAAAGGATAGAAAGGGAAAAGAGAAGAGAAGCTTTCAGAGAAAATCTCTGTTCGAAATCAGGACTAGGATTATCTAGAGGCTTTCCAATCCCATTGTTTTCTCCAGTTTCCCCCATTCCCACCTCAGATGGGGCTGCCCCAGGAAGTGGAAGGCACTCACCTGCGGACGCAAACGCGCAGTGGCTCAGGGCCACGAGGCACCCGAGCAGTGCCAGGGGCTGCATCCCTGCCAGTCCCTGATCCCGAGTGCCCCCCGGGCCAGGGCTCTGCCCTTAAAAGCCAGGGCACCCACAAAAGGATGGTTACATATTAACTCTTTGTGTTTATCCCCATCCCAGTAAACAGAAGATAAAAGCTTCCTTGTGTGGCCGCTAATAGAGGCTGAAACAAGCATCACATGTTGTGCTTGGGGCATAATGCAGGAATTCAGATGGCAATTTCTGCTCCACACAGCCTCCTCTCTGGGTGTTTCTGCAGAGCATCTCCTGTTGGGACTGATGGTGTCGGGGAAAACAGGATTCTCAGCATCTGTAGAGGATGGGGATGTTTGGAATGCAAAATTGGGTTGAATATTAGAACTGTCACTCCAGGGCTCGTGTTTATCACTGGAGTGTGGACATTTCTGTGGACCAAAGACTCCTGATAGTTATAGCAAAATAATTTTAAGGCAAAATGATCCATTTTGGAGTGACATGATATTGTCGTGTGCCTCCAGTGATGTACCAGCCTCATGCCAGTTTACACAGATGATGATCTGGCCTGAAACTTGGGGCTTCAGGGCCCTGTTTGATCTGATTCCTGTTGTCTTCCAATTACCAGATAACCAAAAGCAGCAGAGGCAGTGCTCTGTGCCAGCACTGCAGGAAGGCTGAGATGATGAGTCCTGTGCTTGTTTGTGACAAGGAGATCGTAAATCAGATTTTTGGGTGGCATAAAGCTGTGTTGTGGTGCTGCAAGTTCGGGTCATCAAGTCAGAACTCGACAGGTATCAGCTGAGGTTCTGATCACTGCAGGTCTCCTAATATAGCAGATTTTAACTGCAGGAGCATCTGAACTGCAACCAAAATAACATTTGTGTAATGATTGTTCCACAGTTTGGTGTTTCTAATCTAAGTATCCTCCTCCCCTGCTGACTCACAGCCTGTGAGGGGGAGTGAGGGACATTTGAAGCTCTGAGAGGAGCTGGGTTATGTCAAGCTCTTACTGCTGGGATCTCCAATAGTTTGTTTATTTTTGTTTTATGAAATTTCTCTGTTTGTATTTGAAACACAAATTTTAGCCACAACATTAAACAATTGGGAACATGCTATTCTTCTCAGAAAGAAAATGCTGTGAATGTCCTGCTAAGAGTATTTACCAAATACACAGAGCCGAAGGGCAAAGTACCACTGCTAAACCAACAGAAAAAGACTGACTTCATTTTCTGTATTTACATCTGATTATTTTTTCCATTTGTCACAGCCTGCTTTTTCCTCCTCTCTTTCACACGTAGCTTTTCCCTTAAGGCACTCTGATTTAATGAACTTTATTGCCTCTGTCTTAAATCCTTCCTTAGAGCTTCCCGACATTTGGATTTTGTCCTTTTCTGTGTTCGGAACGCCGGGAATGGATGGGAAGAGTTTGGGACATTTCGGCGCCGCTCGCTCGCAGTTCCCCCTGTGCACAGCAGGGGGCGCACCGCGCTCTGCCTTGGCCGGGCCATTCCCGAGTTTTCTGCACTAAAAAACAAGGGGAAAAGTGTTAAATTACCTGCACGTTCATTTTTCCAGGGACTTTTCTGTGTGAAAAGTTTACCGCTCTTAAAGTTGAGACTTAAAGCTGCATGTGAAAGGGGCAGGGGAATGAATATTTATGTGTATAAGTGCATAGTAACTGCCAATTTTGTGATTTTTCTTGAAAACTTATTTCTCTGTGATAAGAAACATCTGAAAGTATGCTCGAAATAACTGTGTGTGATCCAGAAAGTGGAAGGGGACACTGAGTTAATCACGAGACTGGAGCCCCTCTGCTCTGGAGCCAGGCTGGGACAGCTGGGGGTGCTCACCTGGAGAAGAGAAGGATCCAGGGAGAGCTCAGAGCCCCTTCCAGGGCCTAAAGGGGCTCCGGGAGAGCTGGAGAGGGACTGGGGACAAGGGATGGAGGGACAGGACAAGCAGGGAATCCCTTAAGCTGAAGGAAGGCTTAGGGAAGGATACTGGGAAATACTGGGAAATAATTCCTCCCTGTGAGGGTGGGCAGGCCCTGGCTCAGGGTGCCCAGAGAAGCTGTGGCTGCCCCTGGATCCCTGGCAGTGCCCAAGGCCAGGCTGGACAGGGCTTGGAGAAACCTGGGGCAGTGGAAAGTGTCCCTGCCATGGCAGGGGATGGATGAGATGATCCTTAAGGCCATTTCAAACCCAAACCATTCTGTGATTCTATGAAGATGTGACTCCTATTGTACAGATTCACCTTGGCACTGCATGAGCAAACCGACCCAGTTCTTGCTGTGATTGTGTGCAATTATATACATCAGCTGATTTTCCATCAAACCCAGCCCACTCCTTTCACATGCGAGCTATTTAATATTACAGTTCCTGCAAACCAAAGAACGAAGCAGAATTTTGTTCCATCAGAGACCACATAAACACAGAGCAGAGAGGAGGTCTCTACCCAGAATAATGTCGTATCCTAAGGAAAGAAATGGCAGCTGTGAGCAGAGAAACCAGTGCAGGACCACTCTGAGGGGCATGAGCCAGCATGATGTCAGCCAGAGGACTGTCCTAGCAGTGTCTTTGTTACCTGGGGTTGTGCTAACACAGCCTGAAGGGAGAACGTGCAGGAGGATGTGAACAAACTGCCTTTGCAGAAATGGTGCTGCCAGGCTGAAATGTGAAGGGCAGCAAAGCAGAGATCAAGAGTCAGCGTTTGAAAAGGCAGCAATTAAATGATGGAGATGGCATTGCTGCTGATGAGAGGGGTTTCTGCAAGGAACAGGAGAGAGGAAGAGGATAAGCCAGCAAAGGCCTTAAAACTGAAGGTAAAAAATTAAAAAGAAGGAGGAAGAAATAGAGAAAACCAGAATAAAACTGGTAATGAAAAGCAATCTGTGCAGCAGCATTGTTCATTACCACCATGATCAACTGGAGTTGTCAGGACGTGGGAAAAAACATTGTAATAATCAGGACACAAGATAATAAAGTAAGCAAAGGCTTTCAGACTGGTTTTGGTCTCTTCTGGAGCTGTTATGCAGGAAGTTTTCAAGAACCAGGCAGACTGAAGGTCAGAGAGGTAACAGTTCCCAGCTAATGAGCCAGACCTTCTGTCCTCCCTCTAACCTGTTGTTCTGCTTCTCTGTTTGATGATGACATTTTCCTGGTGTTATGGGATGTGTCCCTCTGCTCCTGCCACAGGCTTGCTGGGGGTCTGTGAGGGCTGAGTCTGCATTGCCCTCCATTCTCAGGATTTTATGGCTTTTCTTTAACCACCAAAAGCACCACACAGCCACGTCAAGGTGCAGCAGTTTCTCAAATCAACAGCAATCTGTTGAGTGGGGACACTGGGGAAGAATATTAAGGAGAGGCCTGGATGCTGCCACTCCTGTGTGCCAGCCCCTGCTTGCTGCAGATTTAGATTCTGTCTGGCAGGAAAGAAAGGTGCCTTTGGGGCTGAAATGGGACCTGCAATCTCATCCTTCTCCCTTTAGGATCAGACACTCAGATTCCAGCTTTTTCCCCACGGTTTCTTTAATTCCACCTGTTGGTCACTGAGTTGTCACATTCAGCCAGCCAGAAGCCAGGATCCACTTGCACTGTGTTATTTTCTGGTGAAATTTTATATATATATAATTTATTTATATTTTTACATTTCCTGCTCTGGTAGAGGGTGTCCCTGCCCATGGCAGGAGGTAGGAACAGGATGATCTTTAAGGTCCCTTCCAACCCAAACCATTCAATGACTCTCTGATGTTGGAGGATCATGCAGTAACAGATACTGGCCTGACAGAGTGTCTCAGTCACAGAAAAAGTAACCAGTGAATATATAATTCCTAAAAATATTATTTTCACTCAGTAGCAAATTTTAGGGGCAAATTGCATTCCTAGGTGCCTCTGACATGTCTGATTTTTTTCCAGATGGTAGCAAAATAGTTTTGCTTTTAGCCCTTGATCTTAAATCACTTTAAGCACCCCCTGCGGATATTACAATCCCCATTGCTGTGTGAATCCAAGATGTCAGAGGGCTGGCACTCACAAGTGCTCCAGGTGACAGCAGGCCTGTGTTCCCCTGCAGAGGCATTAAGGTGTTGCAGTTTCACATACATTAAACTCACAGTGTACAAAACCAGAGAGCATTTTACAGCTCCTTCCTCCTCTCCGCCTTCTCATTTCCTGCACAGAAAACCCGGAGAATCTCTCTCACAGTTCTGCTGTGACCCAAATATTGTGAAACAGTCTGTTCCTCTGATAAATTTATCTAAATGCTGTCTAAAAAAATCCTGTGTTAAATTTCTTCCTCAGGAATGTCTAATTATGAAGCCTTGGGGGCAAATTATTCTCTGAGAGATTTTGAATCTGCAGGGAAGAGATCTGCAAGGGACAACTTTAGAGATGTCAGTGTAGAAGCCCAGCATGGGGTCACAGACTTTCTCTCCTTTTTTTGGCTGCTCCCACCTTTTTGCCTCTCCTCAGCGCATTCCATGGAGAAGCCATCAGAGAGAAAGCCCCAGAGCCAGGGTGCTCTCCGTGCTCAAGCCAAACTGCTTGTCTTCTCCCAGCAAGTTTGCAACAAAGTTTGCTTTAAGATTCTCTTCATCATTATTCTTCTACTTTCTATTCGCCAAATGCCACATATTTCCATGACAGCAGCATCTGAACTGTTATTTTTATTATTATTTATATATGTGTATACATATATGTATGTATATACATATATATATATATACACACACACACATACATATATATATATATATATATATATATAAATATATATATTTGTGTGTGTGTTTATTGCCTGCAGTTGTCACCTTGTTTACAAGCTGGAGAGAGGTCAGGATGTGCTGCAGGTTCTCCAAGGAGCACTCTGTGCTTCAGCAGAGCTCCTTACACTGAGCACACCAAGCTGTCACTGGCATTTCCCAGCCTGTGCTCCAGCAGGGAATCCTGGCCGGGCTCACCCTGGCATGACCCCATGGAGGATTTCTGCCCAGCCTATGAAGGATTTCTGCCCAGCCCATGAAGGATTTCTGCCCAGCCCATGGAGGATTTCTGCCCAGCCCATGGAGGATTTCTGCCCAGCCCATGGAGGATTTCTGCCCAGCCCGTGGAGGATTTCTGCCCAGCCCGTGGAGGATTTCTGCCCAGCCTGCCAGGCCTGCCCTGGCTCAGTGCCACGGTGCTCTCCCAGAGCCCAGTCACCACCAGATTTATTTCCTGCCACTCTGTGCTTTCCCAAGTGATGGGTAAGAGGATCAGCCACAGAGAAGCTGTTTGGGATTTCCATCCACATTAAAACCTGCCCTGAACAGGGCACGTGTCTGGGATCGATTGAAGACTCCCAATCCATCCCCTGAGCCAGAGGGATCTGGGATCTGCATTAACCACGGGTATCAGCTGGGAAATTCTCCCTGGGCTCGAGTCCAGAGTGTTCTGGGTGATTAAATCCACCTTCTTAGTGACTCAGTTCCTGTGCAGTGTGGTCAGAAAGTGGATACTGATCTCCCTTATGGTTCAGCCCAAACCCTTCCCACGCCAGTCCAAGTCTTGTCACTGGTTTCATTTGAGGCTTTTGAAAATGGGGTTTTATCAGTGTTTTAATATGTGATTTGAATCAGTTTGTATACAATTAACAAAATCACAAAATCAGGATGTTTTTCCCCAGATCTTTGTAATGTACACAAACAGTTGGCTGAGATTTTTTTCTTATGTATTTTTATAATATATAATAGATATTATAATAGATAACACATATTATATGTTACATAATAAAACATACGTGTTATATAATAATAAAATATAAATATAGATTTTATATTTTTTATACATTTGTATGTATTTCCTTATTTTTAAAGATGTTTACATGTGTGCTTGCATTATTAGCAAGTTACTGTGAGAGGAGGGATTCCTCATTTCACTGCTGACTGACAAACATGAAAAATCTAAAAACGCAGTCTCAGAACTGAAAACTCCTCAAAATGTTGGATCCAGAGGGAAGACCATTGACTTTTACGAGCTGGTATTTAAGAGTGCTCTTGAATATTTAAACATAAGTGGATGAGTTTAGAGCTAATAATGCCACGGGTTTGTCTTGAGCCAGGAATTTTTCTAGGAATGTCGTGCTGCCATTGAAGCTTTTCCTGCATCTCTTGGGTGAGGCTGTGCCTGATGCTCGTGGCACTGCATTATTCTGTGTCTGGATCCTGTTAACAGATTTGTGCTGTACCACAGGGATGCCTCTTTTGTGCTGGGCACCTTTGGGAAGGTCTCAATAAACCAATTTCCCTTTGTGCCAGCCTGTAATCTGCAGCAATAAATCCAGGGGAAGCTTTCCTGAGAGGAAGCAGATTTTGGAGGGGCTGGTATCAATAACTGGAATCAGATTTTCTGAAGGGCTCAAATCCTGTTCAGACAATGAAATGAAGGCCATGCTTTTAAAAGTGTTCACTTTAATAAAGTGCATTTTTGGTGGGTTGGTTTCTTCGGGAGATGCAGCTCTGCTGTGTGGTTTCCAGAAGGCTTTGACAATCTGGAAATCTCTGACTCAGCTGCTTTGACAATCTCCACATGTGTGTGTGCATCTCTAAAAATTCTCATTCTGATGGTGTAATCTGCACCATCAGCAAGCCAGGCTCTTCTTGGAGTTTTGCATTTGTTTTGTAATCTTCTGTAAAAATAGCAGAAATAAATATCAGAGGTAATTTTTCCTTTTTTTGTTGCACATGGAGATTTTTTTTCATTGCCCAGGAAGACAGAATGATGCTGCCAGCATTTTGGCAGGAGGAAAGAAATAAAATTGCAATCATTCCAGCCTTGCCAGGACTGATATCAATGACATTCTCATAAATCCAGGTTTTGAAAGGAGAAGATGTCCAGATGTTTTGGAAAGAACAGATCATGAGCACTTTACAGAGGGAAAAATATTACAGAAGTCGAAAATGCACAGAAAGCACAAGTATGTTCCCTGCATATTTTGTTTCTTTTATTGTTATTATTTCTAAGAAAAAAAGTCTCATTTTTCTCCCTAATGTCATCTAATTATGTGGTTGTTATCAAGAAGGACATTTCTTTTTTATGGTTATCAGGATATATTCGCATTGAATAATATTATCTCTCTCTACCAGTTGGCTTAACCACTGTTAAACTTTTTAAACCAAGCTGCCCAGCCCTTGTCTCACAGGCAGGACACATCTGGAATAAAATCCACTGCCACTTTCATGTGGAATGCCCTGAGTTGTCTTTCTTTTTTCTTAACAGCATTGTGAGTGAGATGTTTGATTTTTAAAATCACATTTTCCGGGAGAAAACTATTTGAAATGCAATTCATGTTGAAATCTGTTAATAATCTGTAAATAATCAATAATCGTATTTACATCCAGATAGAAATAGTTGGCTTTTGAGGTCCCAATAGCTTGTGAGCCTGAGTGGCAGCATGAGACTGACTCAGGGCGACCTGAGGAGATGTTCTCTTGTTATGATTTGTATTAGTCTGCTAATCTTTCCAGTCTTTAATCCACAATACTGTATTAAAAGACCAAAAATAGTCTCCACTGTCATTAAAGGACTGTTTCTGCTTCTTTTTTTTTTTTTTAATGTAAATTCTAGTGGGGAGTTGAATGACTGTTCAGTGCTGACAAAGAGAATCCTTCCTTGCCTCCCTTCCCTGTGGCACAGAGCTTTTCCACGCTTCATTTTTCAGTTAGCCACCACTCTGGCCTTTGGAAATGTTTTTTTGAAATTAATGTTAGCTTGTTTTGTGCGTCAGTGTTGTCACTTCTCAGTCCTCCTAAATTAAACAAATGTTTTGAAGCTGTGTTTGTCCAGCCAAACTCTTGTCATTTTGATTATTAGTGTTTCCAGGAGTGTAAACACTTGTGCAGAGCACAGACGGACGTGGCATAATTGGAAATCTTACCATTGGAAATGGCATTCTGCTTTCCCTGCGTCAACATGTCATAGAATGGTGGCACAGGAAAAGAAGTGAATATTCTGGATATTGCAGCTAATACAATTTTGTTTTTCTCTTACATTTTTCTCTGGAATAAACAAAATGCAACATGAAAGTTACTACTTTTTGTGTCTCTGATAAATGCAATTGAGCTGTCAGAAATAATAGGTTGAAGTATGATATACATAATAAGCATTTACAATTCATCTTCACAAGGCAAAATTCTACTCTTGCAAAATAATCATCCCTCCCAATTGAAGATCTGTAGGAATATGATAAATAAAATAGCCCACACCTTTCTGCTCACATTGAAATGGTGGGGAATTTCACTTTGACTTCAGTGCCAGTGAAGGCAAAGCACTGACCCAAGCAGGGGAAGTTCAGGTTGGACATCAGGAAGGAAATCTTCATGGAAAGGGTGGTTAGGAATTGTAAGGGGCTGCAAAGGGACGTTTGGAGTCCCCATCCCTGGAGGTGTCCAAGGAAGGCCTGGACATGGCACTCAGTGCTTGGGGCTGGGGACAGGGTGAGGGTCAGTCACAGGTTGGACTTGATGGTCTTGGAGGGCTTTTCCAGCCCCAGTGGCTCTGGGGTTCCCTGGTCCTGTGTTCACCCCATAATTAACAGTGTGGTCCTGCCGTGCCTGGAGCACATTGATGTTCTGCAGCAGGACAAAGTCACTTACTCTTTGTAGCATTTAACATCAGAAAAGCCCTTGGGAGATTCCAGCAGAGTGCCAGGAGAAGGGTTCAGGGCAGTGACACGTTCTGCTTGTCAAGGCCTCACCTCTGCATGTTACTCCAGAGGGCCTTGACCTGCAAACTTAAACCCTCCTTACACTCCAGTGCAGAAACAAGGGGAAAAAATAGGGGTTAGAGGGTAATTTTTGTCAGCTGGTAGTGTCACAGTAAATATTTTTTCTTCAATTAAAGAAGAAAAGTAAAGCCCTAGAGATGGTGATGGGGTGGTGGCCCAGGCAGGGCCCTCTGAACCCACCCAGAGCTGTTTGTGACAGGTGCTCACCTGAGGAGAAGTGAGAAAAGCAAGCATGATGCTTCCTCCTGACAATCTCTCATTTCTGAGCATTTTCCATTCAGGGGACTCTCTGGGCCAGCTGTGGTCTGTGTTTGACCTGTGACATCCAATTTCTGTGTGTCCCAGGCCACCCCACTGCCCTGAGCCCTCAAACCCTGCACCAGCACTGGTCCCATGTGTTTGGTTCTTCTGGACAAGGAATTGCAGGGGTCAGCTGGCCCTGGCCAAACCCACCTACTCTGTTCCTTACAAACCTGTGCCCCATGGTGCTCTAAATAAATCACAGAGGCTCCCTTGTTTAGCTGGTACAAGAGCAGTTTGTTTTTTCCACATGGTTTGAGTGCTTTGTTTGTATTTCAGAGTCTTTCTGCCTTTTTTGTGTGTACAGTTGAAAACTGAAAGTTTGCCTACACAAGAGAATTGTTCTGATGCACTCAAAAGAGTGTGAATTCCTTTTTGGAAGAGATATTCAGAATTTTTCCAGAGTGATCGCTGGTGGGAAGGACAAAATCAGCAAAACAACAATGACAGCAAGTACTCCAGCTGAGGCAGAATTTTTTGTTGGTACAATCTGGAAAGCAACAAAATCCAGGAAACATCCCAAAGGACCCCCAGCACTTCTCAGAGTGTAACAGCATCAGGCTCTGATTCAGCTCTATATCTAGGAGATATTTTACCATGCTCCTCATACTCCTGAGCTATGAGAAAAGAAAGCAGTGGCTTGTCACTCAGTATTCTGATGAGAACACTTATATAAAAAAACTGTTTTACATTCAATGTTCTGTATATGATCAGCCATTTATTTCCAATTCTATGGAGAGCTGCTGCGAGGATAATGCAAAGCTATCTGCATGAGGAATGGGTTTTGCACGGCTTTCAAGGAAACTCAAGTTGAAATAATGGCATCATTTATCTGTCACAATGGGAAGGAGGGTTTTCCTGATTAGGATGTATCCATGGACTGCAATTTCATCCCTGGGAAATTATTAATTATTGCAATATAGCATTTTTCTTTTCCCCAGAATTTTTTCAGAAATTCT
The DNA here is from genome assembly GCA_025920805.1 of Petroica traversi. Lineage (NCBI taxonomy): Eukaryota > Metazoa > Chordata > Aves > Passeriformes > Petroicidae > Petroica > Petroica traversi. The sequence goes on from JAHLSL010000068.1 coordinate 1,679,718, forward strand.
CTGTGACATTTCATCTCTCGTAGGACTCTTTCTTTCTGTACTTAGTGTTCTTTTTGGCTGTGTTTTAATGCATGCATTCAAACTTTCCCAATAGTGCTGGCATGTGTAAACAAGCTGTCTGTCACATGGAATAATTTAATAATAAAACCTGTCTTGTGACCCAGGGCTTCCCAACCTGCATTCTGAGGAGCTCTGAGGGGGAAAAGGCAGAGAGGAGGACCAGTGTAACTACAGAGTCAGGAATAAAGTTGTGGGGGCTCTAAACACAGATGCTAAAAGGCACAGAAAGATGCAAAAACCGATGATGAAAGAAAATTATTTCTGTCTCCTCACCACTGGGATAAAAGACAGAGATCTTCTTACAGAAATGTATTTGTTTATGTTACACAGCCTACCTTTTTCTATTTTTTGGAAACATTTAAGGTATATTCTTGCCAAAGAGGGGGAAGAACAATAAACAGGCTTTTTTTGTGAATGACTTTGTAGTAGGATCTGGAAAACCACACGATCCATAACTAATTGCTGCTGGTCAAAACATAACAAATTTAAGAATGGGAGCTTCAATATTGAACTCGATGGATGATTTCAGATAAAGGGAGAAACAAAGTTTATACTGCATGGAAAAAAGCCTCTAGGAAAACCTGGCTTTGTCGTTTGTACTGTGAAATATGTGAATTAGTGGAAACTGATAACTGGTTTTGACCTAATTATGGCAAGTATTTATCACACAATAGTTGCTGGTAGAAATGTCTCGTTTCTGAGGAAATTCCTTTGAAAGATGAGATTGGGTGAAGTAAATAATTTTTAGGCAGCGGTGTTGCAGTGATCAGATCATCCTTCCTAAAAGGCCTTTGGAAAAGAGGCTCTTGTCCTCCTGCCTCTCTAGAGAGGGAAGCAGTTGTGATTTGCTTTGAAATGTGGGAGGAATTGGCCTATGAACTTCCTTATAGGCCTCCAGCAGGAAGTGATTCCTGTTCGTTGAGGATTTCTCAGAAGCAGGAAATAATAAAACAGCCACAGTTGCCAAAACAGTCGATGGAAGTGTTCTCCTTGGCACTCTTTGAATGGATCTGAGGCAGAACAGAGCCTGCATACACGTTTCCTTTAGGAAAGAGATCCTTTTTTTTGTTGCTTTTTGATTAAAAAGTGATGCAGACGGTAGTTTGCTGATACAGCAGATGAGCAAAAGCAAAGACTTTTCACAAGAAACCTCTTTTAAAATAAAGCCAGATGCACTTACAGACCTACAGTTTTATCAATAAAAATATAGAAGTCGAGCTTTTTACAGCAATAATCAAATTCTTTAGAGAAAAAAACCCTTATAAATCAACCAATGGGAACTTCTGTCAGGGGCGGTCTCTAGGATATTATCCAAATAGTCCACAGGAGTAAATTTGCTGTGAGAAGACCCCACAAATGGCACTTTGGAGTCAGGAGCTCTGAAGCTGCTGGCCAGGAGACTGGAAAAGCTGCTGCTTTCATTTAATGGTCATGTATATGCCTGAACACAAACAGTGAAAATGCTGACTCCTCATCCAGATGGCCTGAACCAGAAGCAAATTGCAAGCACTCCCCTGGGCAGAAGAGCAAGCCATGGGCTTCTGGGGCAATGTGCTCACTCAGGAAGAGGTGGCAGATGCCTTTCCATGATTTGCAGAGGAGGGATGAGTTCCTGCATCACCCCCAGGACACGAGTGCAGAGTAGGAAAAATGAGTGTCCAGGCAATTCAAAACCTCCCAGCAAGAGGAGCTGGAGTCACAACAGCGCATCCCAAAGGTGTCTGGGACTGGAACCATCCCCCTCAAGTGTCACTGTAAGAGTGGCCTGGTCACGGTGACAAAGGCTGATATTGAAGGTAAATATAAAAAAAGCACTGTATAAATGTTGTGTATCCAAACTGCAGCAGTGAAAGGAGTTATGTGTTAAATACAATAAGGCAAGTTTGTGTTTTAAGCGTTTTCCTGATTGTCTGGGCGCACGGAATAGAGTCTTTCTTTGCCTGGTGTGTCTAGTCACAATGTACAGATAATTGCTAGGTTTGAGATGAAATAGTTGCTTTACAGAGAGAGAGAAAAGGAATCCTAATGCCATCCTGTAGAGTGGTGAGTGATGCCATTTGGCTCTTCTCTGGGGCCTGACACGAGCCTGGGGCACTCGCCAACGTTTCAGTGAATTAATCTGGTCCAGAGTCACTGGCAGGAAGGAAACTGGAATCCAAAATGATTCAGCAGGTCTGGGAGATTTTAAGGAACAACGAAATACACAGATTGCCCCAAACCTGATGTAATCTGAATTGCATTTGGTTCATATTCCCTGTGCTGTGATACAGCACAAAAGGAATGGAAATAAACACATTTCATGTTTCTTGATAGAACCCTTAACAAGAGTACAAAATGTTTCTTGGTGCTCCTCATGCTTTGGCTTAAGTTGATTAAGGCAAGAAAAATCTATTCCCTCCAAAGAGGAAGAAGAAATTTGAAACATGTGCAGAATAGGTGGAGACCAAATTAAAAATCTTTATATTTCATTGGATTTCAGATCAAATTTGGATGTAGTTGCTCACAAAATAAAATCCATGAAGCAAGGGCATATGGCAACAGTTTCTAGGGCATCTGGTGTGATTCTCTAAGTTTAGAGAAAGCGGGGCCATCCCTGCCATTGGTTATTTGCTGCAATGCCACAGACATTCCAGTTCTGCCAGGCTGCACCCAGAAACTCAGGCTTTTAAATTAAGAGTAATAACTTGTGCATGTAGCAAGTTATTTCTGTTCTGTGCTAAGTGTCCATGTGCACTTTTTCCATCAGCAAATAAGACTTAATTCGAGTTAATTAGCTGGCTTTCATTCTTGTGAAATAAAACATCTTACACATGCTTACACAGCCAGACGAGTGCGTGGATATATTGGGGTAGAACTTTTGATATGCATTTATTTCCCATATGTGTAAATTTGTAACCACAGGCATAATATTTATGAAAAACAATATGATTAATACTTAGTTTCTTTACTTAATGTATGTATTGTGGGTTTACATTAGCATAGTCAGGATCTATGTGGTTTTTCTGAGTGTGTGAATATGAGAGGATGCCATGGGCAGATGTTTCTGTATCCAGGGATTTGGGAACATCTCGTGAGTAATGTGAGTAAATGAAGATGAACAGGTCTACTATTTTATGGAATACTTGATGACATAAAACCAAGGTATAAGTCTGTTATGTATGTGCTGGATGCCCTAGTAAGTTAAAGAGACTTGGTAAGTGTTTCCTATAGTCTTTGTTGAGGATATTTGTATTGAAATAAGAAATATTGAAGGATGTTTATATGGACACATAAGGATTCATGGCACAGTGCAGTGGGGCAGGACATCCTGTGGTCCTGTGTGATGCACGGCTGTTCGGGGTGGCCCCTGACAGCTTTCACATGTCTGTGACTGGTTTTGTGAGTGGCAGGAAGGGGAAAGGTGCGTGGGGGAGAGCTCATGGCTGCACTTTGTTTGTTGTGGTGCAGGGATAACGATTCTCGGGGTAGGTTCAGGAAGTGTGTGTGGTGAGAGCAGCGGGGTGCAGGCTCCCCGTGCTCCCTGTGTGGCACAGAGGTGGCTGTGCCCTGGGCACGGGGTGGCAGCTGGGCTAGGACGGGTGAAGGGAGGCAGGGGTGGAAACAGGGATGGAGAGCAGGGATAGAAAACGGGTGGAGAGCAGGGGGGAGAGCAGGGATGGAGAGCAGGGATGGAGAGCAGGGGATGGAGAGCAGGGATGGAGAGCAGGGGTGGAGAGCAGGGATAGAAACAGGGATGGAGAGCAGGGATAGAAAACAGGGATAGAAAACAGGGATGGAGAGCAGGGATGGAGAGCAGGGATGGAGAGCAGGGATG
>JAHLSL010000068.1:1688591-1764293 GCA_025920805.1 Petroica traversi
AGGAGCGGCGGCCCCGGGCCGGGCTGGGCAGGAGCCGCCGGAGCCTCGGGGCTCCTGTACCTGCACGGACCGTGCAGCTCAAACTGCTCGGGATTCCCCTCCGGCACCTCGCTCCAGCCCTGCCCCGCTGCTCAAGTTTGGGCTGCAGGTCTGGGTGCCGAAAGCGAGAGCTGTGATTTATTTTGGCCAAAGTTGTGAAAGGACTCGATGGGTGTGCGCGCAGCTGGCTCTGTGTCCGTGGCACGCTTCTTGCTCTTTTTATGGGTGTTTATGTGTCTGGACACGGACCTTTTCCTTCCTCCGTCAGTTTTCCTCTGCTTGCATGCTGAAGCAAAGACTGTGCTTGTGCCAGAAATGACTGAAGTATATTTGCAGAGTAAGGAAGGAAAGCGGAGATGGTAGACTGCCCAAGGAACAAGTCAAATTTCTGAGTTTGCTTTTTTCTTTTTATTTTTTTTCCTAGCTGCAAAAGAGAAAAAAAAAAAAGGTGGAGTTTGGTATGGTAAAAGTGAGAGACCTTCAGAAACTGCTTCAAAGTTAATCTAAACCAGAATGGGTTGGGAGGTGTGAAAAACCGCTGCAGGGCTATTGCTGAGCGGTGCTCAGGAGTAGCACAATTATAACACAAAGCCGAGCTCTGTCACGAATGACAGGGTGGATTTGGAAGTGACAGGGTATCCTGTGGCTGACAGGTGGCAAGAGCCGCTGTGCTCTTGTCTTGTGCTTACTGAGCCTGGGGAAACTCTTCGCATTCCTTCGAGGAGCATCTGACAACTCAAAAACTTGCTTCATTTTCTGGTTCGGAGATGGGCCGCTCTCGAACAACCATTCAAAGTCTTGTTTCCAAAAGACTTGTGTCAATTAACAATGCTTGAAGGTATAAAGGAGAGTAAACACAACCTTTCAATGAACTGTACAAACAGATTCTTTTCCTTAGATTACATTTCATCGAGTGGTATTTACCAAAATATTTTAGTGCCTCCTTATCCTCTTCAGCAAATTTCACCTCTCCGCTTTGGTTCTGGAGTGTTGATATCTTTTTTTAAAGACTCTTTACTTTAAAATTAGTTTTTACTTTAAAATTACGTTGCAACTGCTCAGGGAGTGGAATGGGCTGCGGCTCTGCACGGATTCACCTCAGACACTGAGAAAGAGCCGTGCTTCTGGAGTAGATGACAAAGGAATGTTTGCAAATAAGTCTTTTTCAAAGGATTAAAAATTGTCTAAAGTCCATTTCATATTCTTAGTTCCGCCATCAGCTTTCCTGCAATCGCATTTCCACGCTTCCAGCTTTTGAGTTTTGTGAAGATGAGTGATAACAGCATCAGAATGACAGCATAGGCACATCTGATGCCAAGTAAACAAATAATTTGATGTTTCTCCTGGTTTTCCTAGTTCAGGTTTGCTTAGAGCAACAACAAGTAGCGACTTGTGAAGAGAAATGCACAGAAATGCTCTAAGCTGTGTCATTTCAGCTTCCACCTGAAGGAACAGTGCACTGAAGGTTTTGTCTCTTCAATAAATAAATAAATAAGTGGAGAAATTGTTGATATGTATTTTTAAAGAAACCATTTCCATGAAGTTGATAATTATCAGCATGTTGCTAATTGCACACAGCTTCTCCAGCTCATGGCTTTTGTCTGTCTGTGTTTGAGTGTGAGCAGCTCCAGCTCTCCAGATGAAAAACAGACTGCAAAGAAAAAGGCAGAGAAATGTTTATAGGCAGGATACTCAAAACAGTTACTTTTGTGGGAAGAGAATGTTAGATGCTTAAAGATAAACAAATAAATCCACAGCAGTGCAGTTTGCCAGAGGTATAAAACGTGTTGGAACTCTGGATGCCACTGTCATTGCATTCATTGCGGAAGTCTTACACATTTGTATTTCCTTATGGAAATGGAGCAAGGAAGCTGGAGAACAATCAGTATGAAAATCAGGGGCCTGTTTTCTCATTTATATTGAAACAAGCAAAACCTTTCACCTGCCTGCTTTCCATACAGCCAACGGCTGGAGCCTCGCTGGGGCTCACAACAGCAGCTTGTAATCCTCAAATTTGGATGGAAACCCAAGTGTGGTTTGTTTTATGTGCCTTTGCTGGAACTTGGAATATTTTACGTGGCTGTTAAGTATACGTGGGGCATTAAGCGAGTTGAAATATTATGCAGCAATCACAGATGATGATAATTGTAGATCCAAAATAGCTTGTAAAATAATAATAATAAAAAAATTGTTGCCAGAAGCTGAAATTACATAGCTGGTGACAGCTATTGTTCTCTGCTTTGAAATGGGTGGGCTGGTCTGTGTTGTGTATTTGAAAATCTGTTGCTGTCGTAGCAAAACCTGAAGTAATTTAATATGAAGCTATTTTTATGTTTTTAGAGATCATTGAGTAGAAATTAAAGCCAAACATACTAAGGCAGTTTTTTCCTTCTTTATGCAGGGGATTTGGGAAGCAAGGATTCCAGTGCCAAGGTAAGCCACAACTGCTTTGCTGGCACACTCAGGTGGTTGCACCTCATTTTAAAGGTATCTAAAACTTGCCAGAAGCAAGAGAGAAACAATCCTGGAAAAACTAAGCAAGCATCGTTGCCTATGTAAATTCTGAAATAAGACAACTATTCAATTAAATAATTATTGATATTTACATAACTTACATTGAACAATCAAGTCATCATTAATACTGTAATAATATAAAAAGTTAAAAAGTTGGTGGTTTGTTGTTTTGTTTTTTTAAAATCTCAGCGCGGTAGATGTCGTATAATCTGCATGATTCTAACTTTTCATGGAAATAATCTGTGCAATTTAGCTTTGCAGAGATCATTTTTCTCATCAGAAGCTCTTGTCTGTGTGGGCGTTTTGGAAAATGGATTCACTTTTTAGTCATATGGCTTCTTTTCATAACCCAGAGTCCCTGGTTTTCATTTTCATACAATGCATGTTCAGGAGGACCTTTGGCTTTAACTCTGTATTAGGACAAGACAATTCAGTTTTATGTAATACTGAATTACAAAAAAAAATATAAAAAACCCACCTGTGTAAAATCACTGATTAATAAAATCTGCTAACCTTGAGAAATGGAAAGCTGCTGTAGTGTAAGATAACTGTAAATGCTGTATTCTCAGACAACCTCTGTTTCTGCTGAATTCTTATCATTATTTAGCATTTAATCATTAAATAACCACACCCAGCTAGTGCAGGTTTTTTCCCTTTGTCATATGTTTGCTTAATTAGGATGAGCCTTTTTGTTGTCCCTCTCACTTCCCCACCTTCTCCCTGTCACTTCTGCTGCAGCTGCACGTTGTGTACTCATTAGTTGGCCTTTTCCTTCTTTCCTTCTGCCATTTCTAATGGGTGTTTGCTCTTGCCTTAGAGCACATTTGACTATCCTGAACGTTGCTTTTGCTGAGCAGTTAGGGAAATTATGGATTCTGTGGTATTTTCCTGAAAGTTGATGTGAGCTGATGCTTCTCAAAATTAAACCTCTGTGAATGTCAAAGGCTGATGCTTTTTAAAGATTTGAAATAAATACATTTTCTTTCTGCAAGCTGAGCCTTGCAGACCCACACAGCATTTCCTGCTGGAGATAAGCAGGTATCCATGGTCTTTCCTCTGTGCCCCAAAATGTTCATATTAAATTTTGTAGGTATCCTCCAGGTTTTTGCCACCCATCCCATCCAAAGCAGTGGAGGGGAGTCTGCAGTGCTCAGTTGGCAATGGACTGGCATTTCTCAGTCCCATTCAGGACAGCTCAGTGGTTCTTAGCCCAGGAAGTGTTTAGAGGTCCATTACAGGTTTCTGCTGGGATACAGGAAATAATTGGGGCTGCATTTCACTGGTGCAGCTCCCCAGCTGAGCTTTTGCAGCTTGCCCAGGGCTGATCTTTTCCTGTCTCCCATCTGGGGCTCAGGCTGAGCAGGACCCCTGACCTGAGCCACAGACCCTCTCTGGCCTGGCTGCTCATCCCCAGGGGTTTGGATCCTGTGCTTGGAATTCCTTCCCCCACTGAATTCTCATGAGCCAGGAGCAGTTCTGCTGCTGGGGACTGATCTTTACAAAGGCACAAGTTGTGCATTCAGTCTTGTTTCCCCTGCAGATGCCATTCATGGGCACAGCCAAGAGCAAATGCAGGAGAGCAGCTCTGTTTATTTTTGAATGCCTCAGAAGTGATACTTTTCAGGAACCTAAGTATGTTCAAACCTGACTTTTGTCTGATCAGAGCAAGAATCTACAGTTTCTCTATGGAGATTGTTGTATTCAGTGGTTTTGTCTGTGTTCTTAGTCCAGTTCTCTGAGAAATAATCTAATTTTACATGGTTTGTAGCAAGCTGTTGTTTGTGCACTGGTAGGTTTAAGTAATGGGGATTTTACCCATCACTCATTAAACTTGAGTTCAAAAACAACGAGTTCATACTCTTGGTGTAATGCTCTTGAAAAATAAAACTTCCATTACGAAGTGAAGCTGCTGAATCAATGTTTTTTCAGTTCAGCTTTCTGAAGGTTCTGCCTAAAAAGTCACCAGCTAAAGCTGGAAAGGCAAATTAGTGATCAAAATTACTGAGAACACGAGGAATTAAAACAAAAATTCTGAAACTAGAAGGTAGGCTGCAGTATAAAACCCTGATTTCTATAATGAAGTGACTGTCTTTAACGAGAAGAACGACAAGTGGAAAATAAAATGGAATTTTCAGTATGACATGAAAGCAAGAATATTGCAGTGACAGGACTGGAGTGTTGGTACATTTGGGTTTCCATTATAAAAAGGCTTTTCTACTCTGTTTTCAGGAGTGTTGTAAAATCTCATACTGGACACAAACTTGGTGTCAGGCAGAATTCAGAGCTGGGGGGTTTCTTATTTCCAAAGGTGTTTGAAATTCCTCTGGCCTTTGAAACCGAGGGGAAGAGGAAGGCCCACAGCAGTCACACACCACCCTCAAATTATGTTTCTGCTTTAAAAATCCTGCAATTCTATGAGTATTTGCATTAGGATTCTTAAATTAAACAAAAGGTTTTAGCTATTACGCAGTTTTAATTATTGCATCAAATGTAGTATGTTTGTATGTATTTTTAAAACTTCCATTAAAAAGGCATCACACAAAATACAGAGCTGGTTTTATTTTTAAGAGAAGCCCTCAAAAGAAGATATTTTCATTGAATATTTTAATATAGATTTTATTAGAATTGAAACTATACTATAGTGAAATGATCTGATTTTGGACCATTAATACCTTTTTTCATTGGACTTGCTTAGATCCTGTTTTCAGTTGTAGGCCATCACTTTTGTTTTCAAATTTTGATGTCTGCTTCTGCTGTAGTGTTCAGCCCCAGCATTACATAAAGACATTTAAACTATCTCTTTGGAGTTGAAGAGAATTATTTCAATTTATTTCCTTAAAACACTCTGCAAGATAATTTTTCTCCACCTCCTTATTTTTATGGGATGCTGATGAATTTTCAAAAGACAGCAAATTAAATTTTGGCGAGGTTTTAATGCCTTGAATGTGGCAGAGGGTCAGGTGCAATTGCATTATTACCACACAAACGCTCAGCAAGACACAGTCCACATCCTAAGTAGCTTGCCTTTCTTAATGGGTGCAGTTTATTGTGGCTGCTGAATATTCCAGCAAGCAGATCCTCAGAAAGGCTGCTTGGGTTTACAGCCAGGATGTGTTATTTCCTGGAGAGGAGGCAGAATTCTGTTGCATTATTGGAAATAAGATTTTTAGAGATGGGGAATTTGGGTCATAAAGTAGCAGCGGGGAAATGTCTTTTTGGCCTTGTGTGAGTTTGAAAATGAACTTGAAAGATTTCAACTGGATCAGTGTTATCCTGGGGATAGGATTCAGGCAGAATTTCTTCACAGGAAGGGTGGTCAGGCCTTGGAAGGAGCTGCCCAGGGAGGTTTGGAGTCTCCATCCTGGAGGTCCAAGGAATAACTGGACACTTACTCAGTTTTCTGGGCTGGGGGCAAGGTGGGGATTGGGCACAGCTTGGACTCGATGGTCTGGCAGGTCTTTTCCAACCTCAGGATTCTGGGATGCCATGAAATTTTTATTCCTGTTGCTGGAAAGCATTTTGTAGTTTGACGCTTGCGGTTTGTTATTGATTTATAGAAATGTGAAGTATTTTAAATATTGTGCTTGTGAGACAATATTTTAAATATTGTGCATTCTGGTGTTTTGTTTTTGCTGTTTGCTGTTGGTTGTCTCTGTGGCAGTGCAAACACGACAGGAGGATTATTCCAGGGAGTTTTGGCTTTGTTTTGTTTTCTTACATTGTCAAGCAGGCCAGCAAGCTGTCTGTAGCACTGAAAGCTTTCCTCTGATGTGCACCTGGAAATGATGCAAGAGCAGTGTGAAAAATAGAATAATTTAAAGCTTTTTCAGTCTTCCACAGCGTGAAAGTTCCTCTTTTGAGAGAGCAGACTTTAAATTAAGCAAGCAATTAAGTTAAATTTTGGCTTCATCGTTCTTTTGATAGACTATTACCCTCTGAGTGTAACCTATACTTGTTCCTCGCTGATTTCTAAGAAGCATTTTTCTGCTGAACAGAGCTCAACAAATAGGAACTCACCAAGATGTGAAGAACAAACGTTGTAGAACATGTATTTATATAGGTTTAGAGGTTGTTTTAAGTTCAGTCAGCACTGAAGGCTCAGCAAGTTTCCTCAGGGCAAAAATATTTTTAGTTACAGTAATATAAATGTGATCAGCTCATGTTTCTGATTAAGGGCCTGTTGTTAATTCTCTCATAAATGGGCAAAATTTGTAGTTACTAACAGCAAGTTTTCCCTCTTTTACATGGTTGCTTCAGGCTTTACTGAAGTGCAATATTCTGCTGTAGTTCAGCTCTGAAATACATTTGGCTTAAGGATAATAATGATCTAAGGAAGAGTTTCATGTTTGTTTCCTAATTTACATAAATAAAAATTAGAGAAATCAATTAAAACAGATCATTATGCTTCACTAATCTGGACAACTATTGCTCGTTCCACTGTTTTTTTCCTGTCTTCCCTCAATTTATTTTCAGATCCTTTTTCTCTAAATTTTGAATTTTACCTTTCATTGTTGTCCTGAGCTTTTTGGAACGGCTCATGCCATGTGGGTCTGGGCTAGGCAGACATCTACAGCAAATCCTTTACTAAAAAGGAAAATGGGGGTGTTTTATTTGCTTTTAATGTTCAAATATTGTAACATTGGCACATCAAACCAGCACTTCATTTCCTCTGCATTGTTTATCTTTTATCTGATGGTTCTTGACCTCCCTTTTACAACAAAAAGACCGAAGAACTCCCCGATGCCACTTCATTTTTAAATCACGTATTTTCATTTAAAATTTTGTTTAAAGGTCTCTGTAGTGATCTGGCAGAGAAACTAACTTTTAATGCTCCATGATCTGAAGATTTGAACCAATGAAAACCCTGACCACCTCCAACCTGGCTGACACACAGGGTTTTCATCAATCCACAGTACTGATGTAACACATTTATAGTGGAACCAGCACTGTGTATTCTGTTCTGTATGGATCAAGGTTTCATTCTTGATTTTCCATCCTAATGGCTGTGTTTCCCCTACAATTTCTTCTTCCTTTTACACTCTTCGTTTTCCTTTGTAACCTAAGAAAAATCTATTGCATTGCTGCGTTGCTTCTCATAAAAATAATTTATCTTCCTTACTTGGAAATGTTTTTGCCAAAGGGCGGACAAGACACAGAGCAAGTTCCCCTCTCTCTGCCAGAACAGCTTCTCTTGAATCATTATCATTTTTGTGGTGAGATGGAGTATTACAGACCAGGGCTTGAACAATGTGGGTGTTTTTCTTTGTGCTCTTTGTATTATTTATTAGTCATGTGCCACAGTTTACGTTAACTGATGTTGCTGTAAGCCTGAGATGGAGAAATTAATCCCATGGAAGGCTGTGGAGCTTAAAAGTCAGCATGAAATCTTCTGCAATGGGAACTCAGTAAAAATGCATTTAGAGCAGCTGCCTCGTTGATGTGTTTCCATGTGCATATCTTGGAAACTATCTGTTCAAAAATGGAACCCCCCAGAGCAAAGCCCAAGCAGTTACACACACTCCCCAGAAAAGTCACAGCCCAAACTAAATAATAAGCAGTACCTGGGAGCATAAATTCTATCTGCACAGTTTCCATGATTCATCTCTCCTTTGTCCTTTCTGTTGGCCTTTTGCCCTCGGCCTGGTCTGTGGACTGTGTGTTTCTGAACCCGTTCTCAAAGGGCAGCAATTTTCCTGATCTGCAGATAATTTGACATAGACACACACACAGATAAGATGCTTGTTGTGCATTTGTCTTGTCAGCTTCTATTTATTGTTCCTCCCTTCCTTTGGCTGTCCTTACTTTGTCAACATCTGACCCATTTTATGAGGAAATATGGTGCTGTTAATTGCTGATGCCTGTGAAAGCTGAGATTCTGTTCCTATTTCTGCAGGTGAACTCTGAGAGATCTTTGAAAAATTGCCCATGTTCCGAGTTTTTCCTGAGAACAGCAGTGATGAGTGAAACTCCTGAGTTTCAGTGAGTGCAGATGCATCAGTGCTGCTTCAGATCAGGAGAGTCTTTTGCAAATGTGCATCCCAGTCATCCCAGCTCTGTCTGTGTTGCTGGCTGGTCCTGGAGCATGGAAATTGCTTTTCTTTGGATGCTGCAGGGCAGGTGCTGGAGGGTTTTCGTTCCTGGATCCCTCTGCAGCTCATTGTAGGATTTAACTCTGTGGAATTTGGTTATAGGGGTAAAATAGAAGTGAGAGATCTCTAAAGATGGGTTTAGAGTATGGGAATTTATTGTGAAAGAGCGTGGGTGTGAGAGGCTGCTGGGCTGCAAGACACAGCTCAGAGTAGGCCAGAGAAAGAAAGAGGTAAAAGGAGAGAGCAAAAAGAGAGTGATTTGCCGTTTACAATACAATAAATCATCTTCTCTGTTGAATATTCTAATTCTCTTTAACCAATCTGAAACAAGCTACAAACTCTACAATATTTGTATGTAACCTATAAGAATCATCACATTACCATATGGGGTTATATTTTAAACCTTAAAAAACTGCTTTTGGGAATCTCCTACCAGGCAGGTATGGTTTGTTCTGCCCTTTGGACCTGCCTGGGCAGAGGGCATTGTTCTGTCAAGAAGGAGGATTCCCTTCAGCCAGCTCTGCCATTGTTTCTTAGTTACTTTTCAAGTCAAACCTTGTCCTCATCCCAATCTCGACTATACTTTCCATATTTTCAGCATCCCTTGCAAGGCAATCATAAGGCTTTCCTATTTCATCTTCCCCAACAGCTCATCAGACGTAAAAGCCCTGGAACTGGGAGCTTGCTTCACAGCACTTTCCCCTACAGATGTGCTCCTGTTGGAGCATCACCTGACAGTGCTGACGTGTAGGTTCTGCTCTCAGCCATTGCCTTCTGTGCTGGGAAGGGGATGAGTTGTCCCAGAGCTGGGCAGAAGGGACAGCAGGGCATCTGTGCCAGGACAGGGACAGGCAGCATCTCTGTGTTGGTGAGGATTCTTTGTTCCTACAATCACGTGCGTTCAGGGAAGTTCAAAATATTGAATAGATCAGGGTCAGTCACTATTCCTGAAGGGATTTAAAGATGCACATGTGGCACTTGGGGACATGGTTTAGTGTTGCGGGTTGGACTCAGTGATCACCAGGGTGGGTAGTGACAGGATGGAAGGAGGGCAGGGTTAGATTAGAAATTGGGAAGAAATTCTCCCCTGTGAGAGAGATGATGCCCTGGCACAGGGTGCCCAGAGCAGCTGTGGCTGCCTGTGGACCCCTGGCAGTGTCCAAGGCCAGATTGGATATTGGGGCTTGGAGCACCCTGGGACAGTGGAAAGTGTCCCTGCCCATGGCAGGGGTGGCACTGGATGAGCTTTAAGGGCTCTTCCAGCCCAAACCATTCCATGGTTGTTTGTAGGTCTTCTCCAGCCTAAAAGATTCTGTGATTCTCAGTGCTCAATCCACAATTAACTGCATCATTCACTCAACACTGGACACAGCAGTAAAATAAATAAATGTGGCATTGTACTTCTATTTTTCTAGAAAATTTCCTTGGTGGTAACGTGCTCATCAAAACTTGAATGCAATTTAATCTTACCTTGTAGCAAGCATTTTTTTTTTCCTTAGATTCCATTTCAAGAGCAAAACCATCTTCACCCTGCCCACACTTCCAACATGTGAAGTTTTGTTTTGTTTACTTGGATGGGTTAGGTGTCCCAGCAGGGTGTTCCAGTTAAGAGGCTGACTGTCCCAGTGCCCTGGGTGTAATTCTGTGATGCTCTTCAGCTTCTCATTGATCATGTGGGAGTGAGAGCTCATCCCGAGTTGACAGATAAACCAGTCTGAGGCCTGGGCAAGGAAAAGTTTGGCATATTCTTTATTTTTCCCCCTGCCATGGTGTAATCCTGCACATCAGCTGCTGTTACACAGCCACATATGGTGATCATTTCATACAAGATTTCTGTGCATGCCGAAAGCAGAATTTAATGAAATGTTGGAAAGAAAGTTGCAGGAAGATTAAGAAAACAGATTTCCCTGTTGGGATACATCGAAAATTATTTATGTTTGCTTTTGTGGATCATTTCTCTTTAGGGCGAGAGGTAAAAATAATAAGTTATTTAACAAATACTTTAGGCTCAATTCCTCAGCTTTTCCATCTGCAGCAAAAAGCGTGAAAGTCTAAGAGAGAAGGACTCTCTTGTGTATAATTAATAACAGGAACTACCCTTTAAGTGTTTTTAAATTCTTGTAGATGCTGAACATTTTAATTCTGTTTCCAGCAGTGCCTGTGGAAGGCTTGCAGAGGCTGGGAGTGCTTGGAGCTGGTTATCAGCTGTTAATTCCTCAATTGCAGCTAGTTATGAATAATGCCTTCCATAAATGTGATTCATAAGTGTTACCTTCTAAGTCAGGCAGCCAAACACGTGCATATGTATCTTTCTGTGCATTTCAGTGGCATTTACTCTGCTTTCTTAATTAGAATTTGATTTACATTGTTTTTTCGTTCCATTTTGCAATTACATAATATAGACTATAAGGTGCTGCAGGCACATAGGTCTTTTTTTTCAGCTTATCTTGTAATTGAATTAATTTAGAGTTTGAAATCACATCCTTGTATTAATTAAAATATTTTCATGGAATGAGCCTTATTAGAAGTCTGGAATATGTCCTTATAAATGTAGAAATTTACTGGAATCATTATTTTTATCTGCCCTATACAGTTTACAGACCGTCCTTTTTCGTCATTTAGACTGATGCAGAAAATTCATTCAGAAACACCAAAAATTATTGCTCTCTTAATTCTCTACTTTTAAATTTTAAAAATGAAGCTGCAAAAGTCAAATTAATACTTCTCTTTATATAATGGCCTGACAAGATTCAGATTTTCTCATCATTTCCAGTCACAAAGAGATTTTGCCTCTGTCAGAAGTGTCAGTGGATGGACAGTGATCAACACAAATTGCATATTCGAGGCTTTATTTGCCTCATGTAGCAATTGTCAAGTTGTCTTCTTATTGCTAAGAAAATAGCCCATATTAAAAAAATAGTGCAGCTATTGCTCCTTATTTGCCTTTAACTTCAATTAAAAGAATTATATGCAGCTCTTAGCGTTGTACACACTGACAGCATTTCCATATAGCCAAATGAAGCTTGTAATTTATTCTGAAGCGGGATTTTATGAAGATGGTGTTTCTGAGAATTCAACATTTTTATCTCCTTAAATGATCCTTACACTGATGGCACAAATGAGTATCGGTGGCAATTTATTTTGCCATTTTCAACAATAAAAGCTACAAGAATGAGAAATTGGGTTCTTTGTGCCTGGGTTTTGAAATCACTGAGGATGTGCATGAGGGTGCCTACTTAGAATATGTTTAAAAAGGATTTGTGACTCTGAGAAGGGGTTCAAACACTGACCTTCTTTATTTTACTGCCAAATAAAGGACAAGTACCTATGGCAAGGTATTGATTGTAGATAGAAATGCTCATTTTGAGGAATGCTGAAGGTTTTTCCCACTGTAAGTATTTTCCCAAGGCTCAGATACATCACTCTTCATTTTCCTTTAAAATTACCAGCGTTTTTACTTCCCTGGAATGTGTGCTGAATGTGGTATTTCAGCTCCTTAGTAAACAAGCCATTATTCATGTACAAGGAGGAGTTGGAATAATACTTTATCTTCTTTCAGCTTCCAGTCTGTGTGGGTTTATTATTTTGGTTTTTACTCAGCAGGATTAGCCAGAATCCACCTCAAAGTATTCTTGTTCTCAAGAAATTTGCCTGTAATATTAAAAAAAAAAATCTTTATGTTCTGAGAGTGCAGAAACAATCCTTATTTTATGCAAAATCTTTGTGTACATCAGTTTTTTACTGGGTTGATTTTAAGTTTCTTTGTTTCTTAAGGCATTGCTGTTGGGAAAACCCCCCCTCATAATTATCTTTGTCCCTCTGTCACCCTCTCTGCATTTCCATGGCATCTCCTGATTGCCTGGGAGAGGTGTAACCTGCTCCTGTTCCCTAGAACCTCTTACCTGAACTACTTTTCCATTTCTTGCATCCAGGCTTTGGTCCCCAGAGGATTTTTGTTCATCTCAAGGTGACACCCTGCAAGGTGCTGACAGGTTCTGGGCAGCTCCATTTTTTTCCTGTTCCAGAACTATATAAAATAGATTTCAGCCCAACAACTCCCTGAACTTGCTCTCATAAAAAATGTTACAAAATAATGAGAAACATAGAAACAGACTAAGCAGCAGTGTTTATTATAAGGTGTATATGCATGTTTATTTTCATGTTTTACCATCATGACAGGTTAGCTGATTGAATTTGTGATGTGCTGTAAAATTAGTCAGATTTTGGACTGCTCCTACCTTGTTGGCAAACTTTAAATTAATTAAATTCAAGAATATTCCAAGTATGTCAGTTTTATATCCTTTTTTTTTTGTCATCAACTTTTGAAGATTACATCTGCTGGATGTATTTTTATAGAATGGAACTTCTCAGTTGAAACAAGTGATGTGGATACAGCAGAAAGCAATAGGCAGATTCCTCTGGGTGGGTATTTTTCAGTTCTGCTCTGTGTATGTGCCATTGAGACAAATGCTGCTTTCATTACAGAAAGAACAGAGAAAAACATGATTTTATTCATGCTCTGTTTCAAAAAGCTTGATGCCTAGATATTGCTCAGAATTCCTTTTGGTTGTGAACGTTTAAAACACAGTAGTGCAGCTTAGCTAAACTGTATTTTGGGGTGTTTTTTAATGCAGTGTATGGCCAGGACAAGCCCACAATTGTGGCAACTGCCTGAAGGCCCTGGGGAATATTGTGTTTTGTTAAATATAAAAACTTACTGAAGTATTCTTAGCCCAGTGTATCAGTGAGAAAATGTGGTATTTTTTTTCATGGTAGTTTGTTCCTTTGTGTTCACAGAATCACAGAATGGTTTGGGCTGGAAGGGACATTGAAGCCCCTCCAGTGCCACCCCTGCCAGGGGCAGACACTTTCCACTGTCCCAGGCTGCTCCAAGCCCCAATGTCCAGCCTGGCCTTGGGCACTGCCAGGGGTCCAGGGGCAGCCTCAGCTTCTCTGGGAACCTGTGCCAGGGCCTCCTCTCTCTCACAGGGAAGAACTTCTTAATATCTCCTGTAAAGCCATTCTCTGTCAGTGTGAAGCCGTTTCCCCTTGTCCTGTCACTCCATCCCTTGTAGAGAATCTCTCTCCATCTCTCCTGCAGCTCCTTCAGGTACTGAAAGCCCACAGTTAGGTCACCTCACTTCTCCAATGCCAACTCTCCCAGCCTTTGCTCTCAGCGGAGTTGTTCCAACTCCCCAACATCTCCACATCCCTCCTGTGCTGGGGCCTCCAGCTCTTAGCTGAGTGTTCGTACCAGCAGTAGAGACCTGCAGTGGTGCTGTCCCTGTGCAGCAGCACCCCTGGTTTGCCTCTGAAAAGGAGCCCTGAAAAGCTGTGTAGTCACTGAAGAGGGGTTTGAAGTGCAAGTGCTGGAGATGTTTTTACATTTTCCTGGGAAGCTGAATTGTTTCCTAATGGATCTGCAGTCGTTATGCCAACTGCACAGCAGGCTGTTGCATTAGAGGGTTTTACGTTCTGGTGCTCCCTGTCTGCTCTTGCCAGTTGTTGTTTCACTGAGCAGTTCTTTTAAGTGTTTTGTTCTGCCTCAGGTACCCAGGTGTGCCTGATGGAGCTGTAAAATGATGCCTGCCCTTGTTTTCCTACAAGGCAGCAAAGCTCATCTCTAAGATTTCTGCAAAACCCAAGTCTTGTCAGCATCTCCTGATGCTGTGTAATGAGGTACAGCTTAGTTGTCAGGTTTATATGAAGTGCTGATGATCTAATTGAGCTTGAGCTTCTTTGAACCCTTTGCAAAAACAGAATTATGTTGTGTATTATTAAACCTGGTACAAGGCCAGGCGTCGCTTTCACTTCAGGATACAAATGCATTATGTTACAAACATTTAAGGCCTGTGTTTTATTCAGTGCTGCACTGTCACTCTGTGGCAGCAGATGTTTTGCATGGTTTCTGTGGGTTTGGCTACTTGACAACAAACGTGCTGAAGGGAAGGTCTGTCAGTGTCACGGGCTCTCCTCAGAGCCCATCAAGCAGGAAATTCCTGGGGCTGCTTGGGTACCTCAGACAGGCAGAATGGAGCACAAATACCTCACTCTGTGCGCCTTGTCCAGGTTTCTTTTCTCATAAATAGACTAGAAAAGGTAATAAACCACTGTGAAATATTTGCTAACAGAGCTGTTCCTATTTTGGGAAGAGGGAGGACAAACATTTGTCACCGCTGCATCCCTTTCCTGGTTTCTGCAGAGGGTCTTTGACTTCAGATTCCTTTGTTTCCTGCACCCTGAGCTTCCCTGGCTCTCTGCTGTGCATATTTATAGTCACACACTGCAACTGCAGCTTCTGGTTTTAAACAACCCTGGCACCATAATGGACATATAAAGTCTCAAGGGTTTTTATTGCTGCTGTCATCTCAAGTGCTTTTGAATCCTGATTACAGAGCAATAAAATGTGGTTGGTTGGGTTAATGTGACTGACAGGGATGAGGACTCCATGTGAGAAGGTATTGAGTGAATAAATTCAGTGTTGCAAGGCCGTGAATTTATGGACATTCCGTAACTTTGGAGTATTGATTCCATAAGTAAAAGTGAAGCCTGAGATTGATGAAGGGAATAAAAGACCTCATCTATCATTAATACGTTTGGGAGGTCTAATTGGGGTTGTGCAGATTTTTATAATAAGCCTTCTAAAAAGCATTGATAAATAAGTTCAGTAAATTTTAATGAAGTCCTCAGCACCATTGATGAAGCTTATTTTGTAATGTAAATCAATACATTAGACAGAGTACTCATTGTAGGACTTACTGCAGAATTAAATTTTTACTAATTCTTGCTTTCTTGGCTTTTATTCCACTTATGCAAATATTGACCTTTGAATTCTTCCTGTTGCCTGCGTTTCACTGAGCCTCACTTTGAAGGGGTGAGGGGATGTGTGTGTCATCTTTAAGCTTTGGTTGTAATAATTAAAAGGGCAGTGTCAGACATTGGATCATTTGACATTTAACATGGCAAAATGACAAGGAAATCAGTGATAAAAATCAGTGGGGTTAATTTTAGAACTGTCAGATTTACAAAGCAGAGAATGCAAACTGGGCTGGCCAGCAGGTGCAGAAGTGATGCCTTTCCAGAACTTCCAAAACACAGTTTGTCCCAGTTCTGTACTCTTTGTGAGACTGTAGGATTGCATTCATGCTGAGCTAATAAATGTTCTTAAACATTTTAAAGCCTGGATCTTGCAATCTGCTTTGTAGAAGGGATCAGTATCACAGTCAGTGAATGTTTATCTACTACATTCTTCTATACACAACAACCGTTGGGATCTGACCTTAATCTGTAGTTAATAGTATGGGCTTTAATGCTTATTTTTATTTGCAGTTCAGAGATCCTCTGACTAACTGAAGCCTCATATTATGCAGAGTTGTGCATTAATATTTAGTAAAGCGAGCTGCCCTTGATACAGGAGGTTTAGTAACCTAGAGAGACACGCGATGTGCTGATACGTGCACATATTATCCCCTCACTTCCCAGATGTACTTTTTGAAGTGGAAATTATTTACTTGAGTTCAGTATTGAAATTTCAATTTGATAGCACGATAAGGTCTCCTGAAGTTTTAACATAAAATATTCTGTCACGTAGCTAGTTGATATAATTTAAATGATGCTTGTTATGGCTGCGAGTTAGGACAGAGATGTGAACACCACCTGGAGCACTCACTGGATGCTCGTGAGGAGAAAGTGGCCAATTTAATGGATCATGCAAAAAGAATTTCTCATTGTAAACATCTCTTGTAACAGTAATTAAGAAGCACCAGTGGGAAGATGCAGCCCTTGCTTCCTAGGAAGCTCAGAGAATGGCTTCATGCCCTGTGCTTGTGTAAAACATAAACACACCCCATGAAATAATTCGTGTGATTTACCACAGCACACGGGGCCGACCCTGAAAGGAAAATCCCACAGCACTGTTCCTCAGCAAACAGTTATGCCAGGCTTAATGATAAGGAGATGATTTATTTACATCCCCTCCCCTCTTGTTTTAGAATATAGTTACCAGTGGAGCAGAAAATTATAAGCTTCAGACTCATTCTCCTCAGGTAAGCCCTTCTCACTTAGAGTGGGGCTTTTCCTGCTGTGTTGTTGTGTGCACAGAAAGCTCAGGTGATGGCTCAGCCCTGTGTGCTGAGTAGGAGAAACTCCTTGAGCAAAGTTCTCTCTGTAGTTCCCAGTGAGTTTTAGGGTGAATGAGTCTTTCCATGGAGGTTGTTTTGTTGTACACAGTTAATTGAATTAAGAGGCTCTCAGAAATCAAATGGGTGATGGGAGCAAGGGTGATCTTGCTTGAGAAAATAGTCAAGAGGTATTTTCTGTTGTGTTATCTTTAAAATTGGTAAGGAAATGTTTATTTTGCTTTTAAGGCTGTGGTTTTCTTTTTTGTTTTTTTTTTCCTTCCCTTAATAGATCATATTCTGAAAAATAAAATTTTTAAAAAACCTTAATTCAAGCTCTTGTTGCATGGGCAAATTATTTAACTGCAGGTTGAGGCTTAAAACCAGGGTAAATTCTTCTTCTGTGGTGTCTCTTTCTGCAGTTAGGCATTCACTCTGCCCTGATGGCGAGATCAGGGTAACAGATGCAATCTGTGGAGCAACCAGCCACAGCTTTTGTGTTAACCAGTCATCAGGAAATATCACTGAATTACCGGAGTACAGAACGCATCTGTTGGAAATGTGTTTCAATCTTTTGTGAAACAGGATGGGAAAAAACCTGCCTGGGCTGGGGAGTGGCTCTGGAAACAGCAGTGCAGCACCAGGGAATGAGCTCCTGTCAGAAACCCCGGCAGCCCCACTGTGAGCTGGGTCCTTTGGCTTCTCTCCAGCTCTCCTGCCCTCTCACTGCTCTGTAAGGAATTCAGGGCATTCAGATCCTCTGTAAGGATCTCTCAGCTGAGATCTGCCCCTGTGCAGCTTGGTGGGCAGCAGCCTCTGTGTGTGTGACTTCACAACAACAAAAACTTGCAGGTTTTGCTGCTTGATAATTCCTGATTTAGCCTCAACTTGTCTATGTGCGCTGTCTCCTTATTTTTGCAGGAACATCATCTTAATTTCTGCATTCCAAATCCACCCTTTAATTTCTGCTTAGCCCCCAGCTCTAATATTTTATTGATTTGCTTTAATGGCAGAAGCCGTGTTGCCATGAGGATCTTTTGAAGGCTGCATATCTGCTCTCTGGAGCTGGTGTCCTGCTGAGTTTTCCAGCAGCCTGTCCTGATTCTGGTGTGTCCCTGAGCTCCCAGCCTGGTCTCTTGTCCCACCTCACACTCTGCAAAGGCACCACAGGCCTCTCTTACCTGTTCCTCATTCCACCAGCACTTAGCAGAGCCTTGGTGTGGCACTTGAAGCAAGACAGTAAGTCCTGGATTAGTTGATAACACAGGATAAATCATCACTTTCCTTCAGCACTTTGAAAATTTCAGACTGAATATATAAAGCAAAAAAATCTTTCTGCTTGTGCACATTTTGGACTTTGGTTTTAGGAGAGGCAGAATGCTGGTTATTATTTAACATGTGTAGTACCTGCATAATGGTTCTAAAACTAGTCAGTTTTAAATGTGAATTGCTTTCAAGCTGAGTTGGGATATGAAAAATCTCTCTGTAGGTCTCTTTTTGTTATTTCATGAGATCAGTTTACACAAAAATTGTATTGAATAACGTAAAATGTCAAAGCTTGCTCAAAACAGCTGTGTCCAAATGGGTTCTCTGTTGGTGGGAAACTCCTGGCTTCTTCTAGAATTATGCACTAAGCCAAGGTGTTATTCAAAACTCTGTGATTCCAGATTAATTTCATGAAAAGGGCCAATTGTGAGGATGGTGGGTGCTTTTAGGGTTAAAACAGTGCATGCTGTCTCTTGAGAAGATACCAAGATCTCTGATAGCAGAATTTTTTATTTATAGATTGCCAATGTGTTTACAAGACAGAAATTTATCAGCAATCCAGATGTTCCAGTTTTGCTAATTAACCTGTGTCTGCACACCCTTGGGCTGTCTCTTCACACTTAGCCCAGCAGATCATAACATGCCTGTGGTATTCCAACTCAAAATATGTCTGGCTTTCCTATTTGCTGTTTTTAGACAATGCTCTGCATTTCTGTCATTGATTTAAGGCTCTCCAAAACACTAAAAATGGAATTGCTTTGAGTCTTATTTGTATGTTAGACTCATATTGCCTCCACCTGTAAAAGGGGACTGTTCAGCAGTGCTTGGGTTGCACTGTCTGTGTCAGGATCAGGGAGATAAATGTGAGATAAATGTGAGACAGGACTGGTTTTGCTTTCCATCTCTGTGGCACAAAGTCTTGTGCAAAGATGTTTATATGCTTCATGAGCTCCTGGTCCTGAGGAGTGTGAATATTAAAGGGATGAGTCAGAATAAGAACAGAACCCTGCAATTCTGAGCTGTGATGCAGTGATCTGTCTGTGCAGTGTGGTTTGAGCACAGCTTCTCCCCTGTTTGTCCTTGAGCCTGAAGAATCAGGGGTGAATTTCTGGCTGGTGGGAAGTTGTAGTTTTTCAAGCAGGATATTGTAGAGATCACTACCTAGAAGTAGGTTCAGTTAATTTTGTCTTTCACTGAGGAATTATTTTCGTAACTTATTACATCTAAAGAAGGAATTATGTTTTCTTACTCTTCCACTTGGTTTCCTGATGGGGGATTGTGTTCTCATCTAAGCCTCTCTTGCCTTCTCGAGCACACTCTGTGACTCAAGGGTTGCTTAAATGAGAATAAATGTGTACCTTTCTCAATGGCTGCTTGCTCCCAAGTAATCTGTTCCCAAGATCATCCCTGTGGCTGGCACCAATCCAGTGATGAGTTTCTGTAAACTGCAATAACCCTGCCCATGCCAGAGCCAGGCTTGTCTCTGCTCCTGTGTTGTCATTTCATCACTCACTTGGCAGGTGTGAATTTAAATCCTGATTTCAGAGTTAAAATATTTTATGTATTTAGGTTGGGAAGTCAGTGAGCTGCTTCCTCTCTTTTAGTTCATTGCAGGATTTAACTTGAGAAATCCATACGAGTCTGAGATTTTTTGGATATTATTCTGAGTAGTGATGGGATCTACCCTGGCTTTTAAAAATCCCTCTTTGCAGCTGACAGTTGTGTGTAAGGGCTGAAGTAGTGAGCACATGTTGGAGTGAGATTTGTACTATATTCCTGCAATTCTGAATCCTCCTCCTAAACCATGGCACTGTTTTTTGGGTCATGGTTAACACAGTAAAATTTTATCCAGTCATGCTCACAGAATCTTGTTATCGTGCTGAATTCTGGAGAAGAAATGCTTTAAAAGCTTGTTGCAGATGGTGTTCCATCTTTACAGATAATAAGATTAAAATGTGTGGCGAGGCATGTCCAGAGAAAAACTGGGATGGTGTTGGGATCCTGTCACAACCTTTGTGGAAGTGACAAATGATGCAGGGAATCGATGTCTTGGCGAGTTTCATTCTGGGGGAAACTTGGTACAGCTGTGTCTTAAAAAGCCTGGGAAAGCTATTTATAGGAACTAATTTCTGCAGATAGCAACAAATCCAGCATGCGATCACCGTCCTTGGGATGTTTCCTTATTTGAAGCTGATGGGATGAAACAGAGATATATTAAAAATACAGCATCCAACAGAACTGTAAACCCTGAGTTCTAGAAGTATTTTGGCTTCCTGACATCACTTCTTTCATCCAGGAACACCCTTTGGCCTTGATTGGAGTCAGATTTTTTCTGGTTTAGCAGCTCTCAGGCTGGAGGGAGAGCACACAATTTCCCCTGGAGATGTGTGTGGTGCCAGGCTGATCCTGAGCAGGGCAGAGAGTTCACCCTGCGGTGCCCAGGCACTGAAACTCGTGTGGGCTCACACAGGAATTTGTGCCTGGCAAGAGGGGACCTGCCCTGGGTTTCATCACCGAAGGATTCCTGGGAGCAGAGCAGGAGAGAGGAGCAGGGAGAGGGAAGGGGCAGCAGGAGGAGCCTTGGAGAAGGGAGAGTGCCAGGAGCAGAGAGCTGGGGAGCTGCCTGGGCATCCTCTCAGGGGGACATGAGTGTCCAACAGCTGGGTTTACATTTCTATGGCTTCTGTGTTGTTGGAACTCTTGGAGAAGGAATGGATTCCAAAAAAACTGCACCTTCCACAGGATGCTGCTTTGCATCTTTTTGAAAAACTTCCTTTTTATGTTTCACCATTATTTTGCACTATTGGGATTTTATCTGAAATGCAGCATTTCCTCTAGTGCTTGTTGAGTCTTCAGGAAGGTTGTTTTGTGGTGGGTTTTTTTTTTTTCAGTTACTAATTTTTTTTTATTGGCAAGAAATGAAATGTACTTTACACTGTTTGATTTCATTAAAGCCTTGTATGCTAGAATTTTCATCAAAAATGAAGCTAGTAACAGGATCTTTAGCTTCTGTTATTTTGCCTTGCCACTCTCAGTCACTTCCACGTAAATAAAAAATATTTCAGAAATTTCTCTGAAACAATTTTTAAATTCTTTCCACATGAAGTGCATTAATTTAATGTTATGCTTAGAAATAACTTTTATAATGGAATTCCATGCGACCTCCATATTTTTCCCTAATTTACTCTCAGATTAATTTTCTTTTATTACACTCAGTCACACTCTGAACTGCAGCAGCCAGCTGGTCTGGACTAAAAATAACCCCTTCCTTGTATACCATGGCATTACAGCCTTTTATTTACAGGTGTATTATAAGGAAGAATAACTTCTGTGACGTGTAAGGAAAACTCTGACACTCTCTGTGTACATATTGGAACATGGTTTAATGTGCTACACGGGACTTGCTCCGTGGGCTGCTCTGCCAGGGAAAGAAGAAAAAGAAGAAAATTCACTTTTTTTTTAGCACTGTTTGGGGTTGTTAGACCCCTGTTGCCCGCAGCCCTCAGGTACTTTGCTTTTATTCCTTGTGGACTGAGTAAAACATCTGAAAAATGAGCATTATACTTTCAGCCTCTTTGGTTTCTCACATGTGTTTGAAAGGTTTGGGGACTGACTTTGGGGCCGTGCTGTTTTTAGATTGTCAGGAGAATTCCTCACCCTCCGTGGTTTGAGTGCTAAACCTTGGGATGCCCTGCACAGGAAGATGTGGAGCAAAGCACTGCAGCTGCCCCCGAGGTTAATTATTGCTCGTTAGAAATAATTAACTCAGGGCTCTTGGTGCTGCCAGCCCCATCCTGGCACCAGACTCTCCCTGGATTCTCTGCCCCAGCACTGCCCCTGTGCCATCCCCTGCTCCCTCCTCCTTAGAAATTCCAGTGGCTTATTTGCAGGGTTTCATATCCACTCATGAAATGCAACAGGAATTAAGAAGATGATTTGAAACACCTTGTTTCCTCCTTCTTAATGCTCTCAGGGGTGTTGGTTGTTGGAAATCATTAAATATTTGACTGAACTAAATGCTCTAAGTATTGTTTGAATACTCCTGCCTGCCTTTTTTTTTTCTCTTGTGTTTTCCTTCCTTTCCGTTTTGTCAGTTATCCTGTAAATAGATTATTCAAATACTATAAAGATTTCTTATCCTGAGTTTAACAGCGAAGTTATATATACCTTGAACTTTGCTCTCTTGTTTCTGTATTGGAAAGTTTGGGGGGAAAGAAAAGGTTTTACTTACCAAAAAACAATCTCAAAAGAATCATTTTCAGAAACTGAAATAGAAGCAGTGCTTACACATTGGTGTGAATGGAGGAAATTGGGTTTTATTTCTGTATTATCACTCTGTTTGTGGAAGAGTTCTAAGGGTTTGTTCCTGCTGCGAGTTATTTCCCTGTGTCATAGTCATTTACATAAGCTCAGGTGCAAGGTAGATATTAAAAATAAATACTGTTGAAATCACTTTATCCTCAGATTATTACAGAAATTTTGTATTCTCATTTATACTCAACGATAAACTGTATTTAGGTAGAATGTTTCACAGTTGAAGTTTTTATTCAGTGCTCAAATCTAGGGAATAAATTGTCTTTACCCATTGTCTTTAAAGTTAAATTGCTTAAATTAAGTGCTGTCATCTCTTGTTTTTCAGAGCTTATTTGTATTTGAATTATTGTGTAATTTTAGCATTTAAGACTGAAATATGGTGAGGGAGTAGAAGCAGGTGATCTTTATAGTCCTTTAAACCCCAAACAATTCTGTGGTTCTCTGCTTAATTTGAAATCTTGATGTAATCAAACTCCAGTCACATTAGAAGGAACTTCTGTATTGTCCCCCAAATACTGTAGGTTCTAACATTCTAAAATGTAGCTATTCATTTTTTGATTCTTTGTTTTAATGTTAAATAACATCAAGGCCTCAAAATGTTTCTAAGTGAAGCTTCCTTTTAATGTGATTC
The DNA here is from genome assembly GCA_025920805.1 of Petroica traversi. NCBI lineage: Eukaryota > Metazoa > Chordata > Aves > Passeriformes > Petroicidae > Petroica > Petroica traversi. Next base: position 1,711,562 of record JAHLSL010000068.1, read on the forward strand.
TGGTGATGAGCCACTGGGTTTTTTGACATTGGAATACTGAAGCATTATTTGTATTATGTTATAAATACATCTATGTGCAAATTTATTTTTAATTGTAACTAATTTCCCTTCTTCAATTTAAATGTAGCAAAAGTTTGGGATGAGTGATGCCAAAAGTGCTCTCCTCCTTGAATGGCCCAATCCAGGGAGGTGCAGCCCCACAAACCAACCAGTTGTAACACGTTTGATGCATTTTATTTTCATTTTCCCCACAAAATTAATTAGTCTTTAAACTCCTATATAAAAGAAAATTTCTAAAAATAGCCACAGTGCTCATCCCCTTGCCTGCATTTTGTTGAGTATTAGGTATCTCTCCTGGCTGCTCTGGATGATGCTTATTTTTAGGGCCTCTATTAATATCTTCAAAAATATGATGTAAGAAGACTTGAGACTTAAGTGTTAAATTGTAAAACTTAATTACTGTCTGTGTAGTTTTTACTGTTAAATATGAGGAGGAATCAACAGCAGTCTTTAATACAGGAAGCATTAAAGGGAAGAAGCTGAAGTCTGTGACAGCATTTTTAGTATTTTAAAAAGCAGGAATTTGAATGAGGGGAGGGTGGTGGTGCTCTCTGGCACTTCACTTATGGGTGTGTTCTGCATTATTTGGTAATTTCTGTAGTAATCTGCATGGTAAGAGTTATTTCAGTCAAATACTGATGAACTAAACGTAATAAATGGAGAGGTTTCCAGCCAGGCAGGCTCTGGAGTGCTCTCTGCACAGGCAGGAGAAAGGTTCTGTAACTATGGTTATTCTCAGCTGTGTCTCCTTGACAGTGCTGCAAACCCCAAGTCTCTTAGATTATGTGCTCTGGATTTTTTTCACCACGTTCTGCCATCCTAAAAAGAAAAAAAAAATAGTTAATGGGGAGCTTATTAACCTCTTAATTATTTTAAACAGAAATCCTGAAAGTTTTGCTCTCTCAGCAGCAGCAATTTGAGGATGATAAATCCCATTTCTGATGGCAACACCTCACTTCCATCCTGTAGTTTTCTGCTTTTCTTATGGCAGGGCTCTAACTGGTGGGACTGGCTGACAGATCCTGAAGATTCATTTTCACTGAATATTGAAGGCAGCTGCTGTACATTTAAAGTCCTGCCTGTATTTCAGCACTAGTGAGCTTTTACTTTCTGCCCTGCACCTTTTCCTTTTCTACTCCCAGGGCTGTCAGTGACATTTTTATCTCAGAAGTGCTTGGATGTGGTGCCAGCGATTGTGTGTTAATTCGAGGACAAATGAGCATAAACTTGTTGTTAATAAGTTTAGGATGGAAATTGCTGATCTCCTCCTGGCTGCTGGGTAGCAGTTGTCCAGGAATAGCTTTGTGAAGAGATTAGCAGACCGAGAAACCAAGCGATTTCAATATGACCTTCCAAAAAAAATGGTCTTGGTTGCCAGCAGGAGCAAGGAGCTGGATTCAATTACCCTTGGAGGTTCCTTCCAGTCCTCTGGTCCTAATTAAGCAGTATTTTCCTCTATTCAGCTGATAAGTTAATAGTGATCTTGTAAGTGCTGGTGATATGAGATAGAAAAAAAAATAATAATTGAAATTAAAATCCTATTATTATAATGTACAAAAGCTGCCATATTAGTGAAAATATAAAAATATGATGATATGAAGACAAGCATGAGCTCTAAGGTTTTTACCAGATTTTGTATATTTTACCTCCTTACAGGCTGTCACTGTGTCAAAATCTGTTTCGGAGAGTTTGTTGTTTTGGTTTTTTTTTTTTATATGGTGCATTTCAGTAATCTCCTTGTAATCCCATGATAAACTGCTTAGTTTGATGGAGAATGTTAGATATTATTAGTAAAATAGTTGGCCCCTGTGAAATCAGTTTCATTTTATGATATGCTTTCAAAGGATATACTCTTCACAACTGTGTGGCTGTCCTTGCATTAACCTAATCAACCTCTTTTGAGAAAGGAGGTATGTCCTGGATTAAATTCTAAAAATCAGGCCATTGGGAACAATAGTGGACAATCTGCGTGATTTTAGGATGTTTACTCCTTTTATGTGTGTTCTGCTTTCTGATAAACATTTCTTGTTTATGTAATTTTGCTTTTCCTTTCGCTGTTGTCTTGCTGTGTAGACCTTTTCTGGAAGGATTGCACTGGTTATTAAGAGAATTTAACAGTCTTGTAGGCTGGTAAAAGCTGCATATATTTGTCTCTTTCCTGATTGCTTTCAGGTCTTCTGAAGCAAGATAAGTACTTTCCTTAATTTGTAGGACAATTTGGGGCATAAATGTGTCATAAGCTTGTTAAAAACACGTACAGAAGGTGTTGAAAGTCCCTATTTGAAGTGATTTCATATTCATTAGAATACAGCATGCTCCTTAATTCAGCTTTGATGTTTTCTTGCTGATTTTTTTTTCCCAGTCCTTTCATTTTCATGTGCCAAATAGACCTAAAATGAGCATATCCCCCTAGGTATAAAGAAAGGAGTGCTCTCATTGCTAAATTATAGATGTTGGGGGAGGAAGGAGAGTGGTTGTTTGAAGATCCTTTTATTTGTGCGAAAAACACAAATAGGATTTAAACAGTTTGCTGGAGCTTCCCTCCCAGTCTCATTTCTTTGCTTCAAGGAATAAATATATATTTTTAAAAGCTCTGCATTTAGGGAGGTGCAGACACTCCCATCCTTTAGATACTTTGCTGTTTTTAAAACACTCAGTGGTGTGGTGTTTGAAAAAAAAAATTCCCTGTATCTTCTCCAGCATTGAAAGGAAGATACCAGGGAGGAAAAAAAAAGTGAACTACCTGGATACAAACTGCTTTCCTTGACTCAGTTTATAAATTGCACCCGTTTTTGGCTTCGGGCAAGGTATTGAATTTTCCTCACCTGCAGTGAAGTGTCTGCACTAATGGAAGGTCTGGCAGCAATTTGCAGCAGAGCTCCTGCATCACTTGTGAAAGGTGCTCAAGTTCTCCTGTGTAGGAGTGGTTTGAGTGTTTACCTTGAGTGCTTACCCTGTATTCAGGTGTTTTACAGAAACTCAACACCTAAACGAGGATTTAACCCCAATTACAGCGTTGGGCCTTTGCTTTCAATAGCTGGGGTAGATTGATTCCAAGGTTGCCCGATTTTTAGGTTTATAAGCCTAATGAGTGAAGTCCTGGAGAATCTCAAACTTTATGTAACCCTGATGTCTGGCTCTGTTTGTGGGGCTCCTGGGAATACGCCTGGTGCTTTTTATAAGCAGTTTGCCTGCCTGTAATGGATAGCTGAGATAAATCTTGTTCCTAGAGCGAGCCTGATATTGATGATGACACCAGTGTACGAACAGGAGTTCAACTAAAAATCCATTTTAATTTCAGGCCCCATTAGTGATGCAGAGAGAAATCATTATGTGTTAAACAGAAAATAAGGACTGATACCCTTCTGAACCATTTGTGTTTCAAACCCAAAAGTCAGTGTAATAAAATACAAACAGGTTGATTGATCTTCCTCTCTTTTCATTATTTCTTTAGCTGTTTGAAAAATGAACTGGAAAAAAATGAGTGGACTGAAAGGTGAGGTGAAAATAAGAAAATGTATTGTGACATGAGATGGGGAGGTCAGAGAGTGGATTTGTTTCTTTGTTCAAGTTACTCATGCAGTTGCATAATCATAGTTGTGTTTGGAGCTTGAAATGAGTACTAGGTCAGGAGAGTGTAAGTGATCTAAAACAATTCTTGGAAGTTTTTAATGTTCTGCAAAAATTTATTCTTTGCTTATTGAATACCTCTGTGTAATTTAAGATTGTGTTGCCTCTTGAAAATCAGCATTATGTGCAACCTCAGTGGAGATTTCTCTTGTCGTGTCTGACTTTCTCAAAAACATTAACCAAATTTTTAGTCTAAGTGTTTGTTTTTTTTAATTACTGCCATGCTTATTTAACTAAAAACTCTACATTGGCTTTTCAATTATTGAGATAAAATGGAAGCATTTTATCTGAAGTAATTGTTTCTCATGGCTTGGACCAGATCTTAACAGAATCCAAAACACCTGAACGTGAACACTTTTCTGGCCTAGCAGGAGTCCTCAAAATGGGAGCAGTTTTAATGACAGCAGAACATTTCAGGAAGGCAGGTTCCCATTAAGGTGCATTGGATGATGAAGCTGACCCCCAGTTTTCCTTTCTATCTCCTTTTTTCTCATGAGAGAAACCTTTCAGGGGACACCATCCTCTCTTTCTAAATACACTTCTTGTTGACATCTGGTCTCTGTTGGGTTCCCTCTGCACAATTTTTCATGCACTGCTGAATTCCTGGTACTGAACCCCAGCGTGCAAGACCCTGAACCCTGTGGGATCCAGCAAATGGATTTGGGGTGTCCCTAACAGCAAGGTGACAAGAAGTCCCATTCTTACATGGAATTCCTTGTTGGCTGAGAGATTTGGAACACGTGGAATCAATTCCATGCTGAATTCATTGAGCCTCAGGGAGGTGTTGCAGTGACTGCAAACAGTGGAATCACCCATGGTTTAAACTTCTGCAGCCAATAAATTCAGGCTGACACAGGGCTTGGCAGTCAAGTCTTGTGCAGGCTCTCAAGTGGGTTTTAAAGCTTAAACCCAGTTACCTTCCCCTGCAGAAATAAATTTGCTGCTTCCTGAGTTGGCTACTTCAAAAGTATTGAATTTAGCATTTCTGCAGTCCCTTAAATGTGTCCTAACAGGTATATTTTGCTCAGATTCCTTGCTTGCAGAGGTACCAAAATCAATCATGGTAGCATTGACAATATTCAGATATATTAATTTCCCCTGATATGTTTTTTCTAGCACAATTAAGACTTTTCTTTGAAGACATAAGTATGAAAATCTGGAAACAGCAGGATGCTGTCACGTGTACTTTTTTAATTGCAGGCAGTTTTTCCTTTTCAATTTTTTAAAAGAAAATAATTGCTGTCTTTTTCTTGTAGTTCTGTTGTCAAGAATATGGTCTGTGTCCTTATGGGTACATCAGGCAGTGGTACTGCCTTATGAATGTTTTTGTAGGTTTTTTTATGCTTGAATTACAGTTCTGTATTTTTCATCTCCCAATGTCTCTTAAGTGTAAATGTTGTGGTGAAAATACTGGGAACAGGGACAAAAGCAAACAAGACAATTACATTGCTTGCAGCTACATCAGGCCGTGCCATGCTTGGCTGGAATGCCAATAATACATAAAGTAACATGTAATGACACTTTTTATGTGTGAAAGTCCCATAGAAATCCGTGCAGAATGAGAATAAATCTCTCTGCTGTTGGTGTTGCAGTATCGTTGCCTCGGCCTCCTGAATGTTCTGACTTTGTAAGTGCCCAAAGAAATCACTTTTCTGAGCTGGCTGAACAACTGTGGTTGTGCTCTGGGGATATTTCTAAGTTTAATTTTGGCAGCTCTTGCAAGTGCAGAGTGTGGGACTGTTTAGAGCAGCTTATGGGTTTAGAGCAGCTTAAGCCCGTGGCTTATGGGTGACACCCTGCCCTCGTTCCCACTAATGACAGAAATTTAGAAGTCAAAACTGAGGCCAATAATGAGGATAAAAGGCAGCATTCCTGTGTTAGCTGAGAGGTGGTGCTGCCCCAAACCACGCCGGTGCCCTGTCCGTGGTGTCTGGCCCTGCTGCTCAGGGTTCATCAGCCTCTTCCTTAGCCCAGATGTTGGTGAAGATAATGCACCACAGCATTCTAAAATCAGCTGCAGCCCAATAAGTCTGCACTTGATCCAGACACTCATTTTTTCTGGCATTTTTAGACATCTGATGCACTGACAGAGGCAGTGCTGATACACGCTGGTAAGGGAGATGGTGAATGATCTAAGATTACAACTGAACTGTATTACTGTGCTCCTGCCATCGTCTCTAATTAACAGATAAGCAAGTAGTGCAGGCAGCAGTGTCAGCAGAAGCTCAAGATGAAGCTTTTATCTTACTCCTGCATTATTGGTGAACATCAGTCAACGGCAGAGTTGCAGTGGGTGGTAATGAAAGTAGAACATGACATTTCTTTCCTTTCCCATCTAATAATCTGACCTTTTGCAGCACCCTGTTTTAAAGCAGCTGCGTATTTTGAGAGTAAACTGTTTCCCCCACCCCCACCTTTCACTTTCCCATGTGAAATGGGACAGAAATGCAGATTAATGGAGATGGAAGGGACCCCTGGAAGTCACTTGGTCACCCTCTGCCTTGGATCAGCTTTGAAGTTTGGTTGGTTTGCTTGCGGTCCTGTCTGATTGGAGCTGGGATACCCCAAGGGCAGAGCATCTCTGTTCTGGTGTCTGACCTCCTTCATCAGGAGATTATTTCTTGAAGTGTCTTGTTGGAATTTCCCCTCCTGCATCTCGTGCACCTCAGGCTGAGTCTCTTGGCCACCAGGCACTGGCCCAGTCTAACCCTGGTTCCCTTCCAGTAAAACCAGTCTGGCACTGGGAGTTCCTGGTGGTCCATGGGCTGAGCTGGAATTGATGCAGTTTTGTTCATGGAGAAGTTTGCTATCCCAGGGCTGGGTTGTGGGTGTGGAAGCACAGGCCCAGCCCTGAGGAAATGGTTTTTAGGAGGATGTGTTCAAGGGCAAGATTGGGATCTTTATTGCCGCTCCAGACCCGGATATATGGGCAAGCAAGCAGCCAGAATTATTTCCTGCATGATGTGCCTGGGGAAAAAAAACCCTTCAGAAATATCTATTAGTCCTACCCATGTTTCTTTATCTATATAAGCACATTTCGAAACTCTTTTACATTCCTCATGACCTTTCCAATGTCTTTTTACCTAGTATTTTCTTTTTTTTTCGTGTAAAATAATGACTTGGATTTTTAAAATTCTTTCTTTGTTGTGCTAACGGAGGAAATTTTTTTTCTGTGGCTCTCTGTGACTTTCTAATGGCAGAAATCAAGAACAGTAATTTTTATGAAAGACAGTTGTAGTTTGCTTGTAAACTTTTGGGGCTTCTACCTGTGTCTTGTAAGTCCTGTGAGCTGTGACTTTCCTTACAATCCAAGGAGGGATATGACACAATATTCTGGGTTTCATGTCCTGTGTGTAACTCCACCACCGCCACGATTCCTGCTTGTGTGGCATTATTAATCTCAAGGAAAATTCAGAGTTTGTGGGGGTTTTGGTGTTGGCCCAGCAATTTAATTTTATTGGGCTGTTGAGAAGAACATGATATCCTTTGGCCACTTGTTTCCAGTTGAAATGAAGCAGCAGGGTCTGGCTAGAAATGTATTTTACATATGAAAGAAAGAATTTTTTAGGAGGTAGAAGAACCAAACTGTTAAAAAATTATGGAACTGTTATAAAGGTGTCAAATTTCCGGTTTATGATGAGAATTTTGTTATCTAAAAAACGTAGGCAAAAAATTTAGTAAATCCGTGGCCTCTCTGTATTAGAGCTGTGACAGAAGTGTGTTGGCAGTGTCTTCTTTTGCCTCAGCTGGCATTGTTTTCTATGAAGTTGAACAGAAAATGTCCTGGGAGATGCACTGAGCCAGGCTGGAGCTTCGGCTGCTGTCTGATTCAAACACCACCCAGGCTGCTCTCACAGCCATGCCTGGATTTCTGGAAGCTGCTTCTCTGTGCAGCATGCACTGCAAACATCCCCTCGTAGCTGCTCTCTCGTACACTGAATTTCTGAGGCCTTTTGCATTCAGCATCAGAATTTCTCTCCTGCATTGCACAAGTTGGGGAAGACAAAGGAGCTCTCAGTGCCTGTAACTCAGATGAGTCATGGCTCAGTATGTGGGTTCAGAATGCTTGGTAGAGATGCTGTCTATGGTGGATCCATTAAAAATACAGGTTTATGATTAAAACTTTATTCAGTCATCTCCAAGAAATGGCAGAATTTTCAGATGCAATTAGAGCACAAGCTCATATTCTTTTGTTCATGTTTGTTTCTTGGAAATGGATCAAGATTTCGATAAATTCACTTCTCTCCTGCTTTTTTCTAAAGAGTTTCATTGCTTCCACTCACCTCAGACCTCACAGTGCCCAGTGTCAGCTGGGATTTTTGATGCCCTGAATAATCAATACAAACTGCATTTGCTAAATTATTTCTTTAATGAAATTAGACACACATTCTTTCCATCTCCTGAACACGAGCTTGGAGCAATACATTGAAGCTGAAATTAGTAGGAACTGCAAGTAATGAAACTGCTGTTCACACTTTCCAGGTAGGAGGTGCATAAGACAATTTTTTTTGTTGTTGTGATGGTTAAAAATCTATGGTTAAAACCTGTCTGTTTTTTTAGCTAAAGAGTAACAGGATCTTCCCTTAAGAGAAAGAAATTTTTCTCACTGGTCTTCCCCAGCTCTTTAATCATGTTTGGTAAGGAATCCCTGTCTGTTGCCCAAATTGTCATTAAATATTAAGCGGACTTAAAATTAAGACAGCAGAAAATTGAACAGGCATTTTTATTGTCCTGCAAACATTGGAAGAGGCTGCCCAGGGACGTGGTGGAGTCCCTGGAGGTGTCAGGGAAGGCCTGGATGTGGCACTGAGTTCTTTGCTCTGGGTGACAAGGCTGGAGTCAGTCACAGGTTGGACTCTGTGAGCTTGGAGGGCTTTTTCAGCCTCAGTGGTTCTGTGATCCTGGTGTTCCTTTCAGTGGTTTTGCCCATTCACAGCTGCTTTACTCCTTTTAAAAAAAGTTTATTGTAGCAGCAATTATTTGCCTCCCTACATTCAACAGGAATAATTCCATTTTTGTGCAGCAGGAGTTCATGCAAGGAAGCTTTGGCTTAGTAAGTATTCACAAAGGATGTAATTATCCATTGTTATTAATTTATTATTATTAAAATTTAATTGAATTTCATAATAGTTGAACTAGCAGTAATGTCTTAGCTATCCTATGATCAATCTGCCAACACTTCCACTTTCTCTTGCTTGATTTCTCTTTTAGTAGAGTCCAACTAACTTCAGACTTAATTGGTGAAAAAATGTTTCTCCTGTAGCCTAGCAGATGACTTTGCACAAGTCTGTGTCTTCCTGGTTCCACCCTTTCCATTTCTTTTTATATCTAAGCAACTCTAGATGTAAAGTTGCCCTTTTTTTATGATTTTTTTTTAAGAATACACAATGCTGTGATTTCTCTTTTCTGCAAAGCTGACCTTTCAGTCCACTGTCAGATTAGAAGCTTCTTTTGATTTCATTTTAAAAAATACAAAGTAGAGACAAAAAATCTTCTTAAGAATGAGAGCAGATTATGTGAGGATAACTTGGAGAAATAATGACCACTGGAGATGTAGTTGAAGTTAATATTGGAATTAGATGTACTAGAGGATAAAATTCTCTGGCATCAAACCCGCCAGTAGAATTTTGGCAAAGTTTTCTGCCTGTTTGTCAGCACATTTTTGCTGCCCGTTGATTGTGACCAAATTGCACTGTATAAATCCCCAAAAGGTCCTTTATCTTGAAGTACAAATACTCCTCATTATTAAAGATATGCATATTCAGAAACTGTATCCTCTTGGTTCTTGTTATATTGAACTAAAAGCCTTGGCAGAACTATTTCTAGAAACTTCCCATTACTGGGTCTCGGATATGGACTTGCTGCTCACTTACAGCTCTCTTTAATGACAAACACTACTTGGAAATGGCTTAATTGGATTGGCTGCTTAATAGCATTAGGATTGTTGTGCTGGTTTAGCTGAGCTCTAATGGCCCTTTGCTGGTTAAGAGATCAGTAAAGCTGCAGAATGCAAAGAGAAACTTTACATTTGAGAGAAGAGACTTTGCTCCTCAGAGAACTGCTGTCCCTGAAAGAAAACGAGGGGGCTGCTGAAGAAAATGCTGAATATATTTCCTATGTTGTTTGACTCAGTTTAGTGGGAGTGCTTTATCACTCCTTCCTGACTGGTGCAACAACTTCACATTTCAGTTTTTGGTCAGCCCTGAGGTTTGGCACAGCCAGTTGTGCCAGCACAGAGAAGATTTTTTTGGTTCTGTTTGCAGTCTTGGTCCTACAGCTTTGAAAGGGGATTTCTCAGACAGCCACAGACCTCTAGAAAATGAGGGAATAAACTTCTGGGTGCTTTTTGACACTTTCAGTAAGTAATTTCTGAAAATACAAATTTTGCCAAAGCACTCATATCTAGAGAGAAGAATCAAAAGAAATAAACAGTGAGGTGTCCTAGTGGAGAGAAGAGTTAAATGAATTTTACAGGCCATGGCTTGTGGATGTTCTTTATTGAGCAGAAGAATATGGGTTGAGTTTGTGTGGACTCTTGTGTTGTTTAATATTTCTTCTGGCTCTCAGGGAGTTTTTGCAAATAGTTTGAGATGTCTGGTACCACATTAGCTCAGTGTCCAGAGAATGCTTCATTGGTCCTGCTCTTAATGTGATTACTTGGGCTGATAAAAACTCCTTTGTTACAAGTATATAATACATATTTAACAAAATTCCAAGAAGCAGATGGCTAATTAGATAGCTTGGTGATGCTAAGCTGATCATATGTTCTAGCTCTAAATAAAAATTTAACAAAGTTTCATTTGAATATTTTGAACAGTCTTACATAATGTTTTCTAGTTAGTATTAAGTAAGGTCAATACTGTTGGGATTGTCCACACTGACGTGAAAAGACATCAGAATTCTGTTCCCTGTTGGATTGGGGTTGTCTGGTGTTTGACTGGGATTCTCTTTCTTGAGGCAACACAAACTAAAGGAGGCTTTGTGGTTATCATTTCACTCTGCACATTTTTTCATAACCCCATCCAAAGTGAAAACGTGGAAAGCTTCATTACTTTTAATGACATTTCTACCTTGACGATGAAATTCTGACGCATTACATCATTAGAATATCATTTTTTTGTGGTGTCTCTCTGACTGTATGTCATTTTCACAGATAAATTCAGGAAAAGAAAATACTACAAGAAAGTTTTGAATAAAAGTACTTAGAAAATTTTAAGGGAGGGAGAAAAAGGGATTACAAAACTGTCTGAAATTCTTATTTGAAAGTAAATTGAATAAGCAAAGTTCATATGGAAATTAAGGGAAGGCAGATATTTCCCAACAGGGAGTGTGTTGTGGAAAAAATGAAGATTAAGTTGTATAAGAGACGTGTGTAAAAACGAAGAAAGAAAATCCAGTTAGATAAGTAGGGAAAATAAATTCTAAAAGTAATGGCAGGCAGCTTTGTAATTGGATCAGGGAATGGGGAAGGCATTCAATTGCTCAGAAGAATTTTGAAGAATTTTGTTTCCTGAGACTGATCATATTTATGGTGCCATATCTGACTACTTGGGTTAAATCCTATTGTATTTGTTACAAAGGAGAGCTGAGAACACTCCCTATGCAGTGTCACGGACCTCAAGAGCAGTTTTTTATGGAAAGCTCTTTAGGAAAAGTATTTTTAGGAAAAGTTTTCTCATATATTTGGTGTGAACAAATCAGCAAGAGTTCTCCTCCCTTTCCCCTTCCTCCTTTTCTTGATTGAGCCTTTTCAATCTCAGGCCTGATAAGCAAAATGAAAGTTGTGATTTGCATTGTTTCCAGTCTGTGCAGAGGCAAAAAGTATAAAATACTTGACAATATCTCTATGTTCAGCCTGATGTGCAGTTTTTAAAGGCTTTTTGCAAGACAGATTAAAATTTAAACTTCCAGAACTACCTCAGAACAAAACCAAGTTACTGTTCCCTTGCAATCCAGTTGCTTGTCTGCCTCTCCAAGGAAGATTTTCTACGTTCCAGCCTCAAGAGGAGTGAAGACTGTTGGCAGACAAATCAGTGCTGTATTAACATTTTGGATTTTATTTAAAGCAGTCTGTCTAGGCAGGGTCAGGAGTGCTATTTTAATAATCTTCATTTTTGGTGCCAGATGCTTGAGCAGGGCTGCTGCCATCCCATCCAGTGGGACATGGCTTGGCTCCTCTGAGCCACGCACAAGCAGAGAGAGAAGATATTTGCCTCTCTCTTTTAATTGATTTCCTCTCTCTCTCTCCATCGAGCTGTCAGATTGGAATGTTTGCCCCAGTTTTCTTTGTCATATGTAGAGGTAGTGGGTTGGTTGTTCAAAGTTGGCAGGAACCAGCAGATACTCTGCCAATAAGGAGAATTCAGATGCCACAGAAGCCTTAGAATATTGGGGGAAGCAGTGGGATTTGTGCTCTGGATTGCATTTATAGGGCTGTCACCACTCAAGGACTTGGACACTGACAAGTTGTTTTCCCATATGGAACTTTCACTGTATTATTCTCTGTAAATGTTAAGCCAGTGGTTCTGTAGCTTTTCCTAATTCAGTTGTAGGTCTGTAATTCACTGAATTTGGTTTTAGCTAGCATCTAGAAATGATTGAAAAAAATTCCCTTACCAAAAGACTCCTGTATCCTAATTTTACATGAAGTCAGCACTGGTATTTTTACACAAAAGAACAGATTGGAGTTAGAGGGATAACATGAGTCCACACAAAGCAGGCAAGATTGGCTCAGCACTGGTTCCTATTTGCTCCTGCTACCTTGGAAACAAAGGATGGCATGACAACAAAAGCAATTCAGAAACAAAGGTTAAACCTCCAAAACATTTGAAATGTATTCCTGTGGGGAAACTCTTCCTTAGTGTTTCAGGATGGATTTTCAAGTGTTAGTGTACGTAGGTAAAATTTTCTGTTTCTCTGAACCTCATCTTAGGCTGAAATCAAGACTTCAAACTAAAAATACAGAGCTGATTTTAATGTATCAATACCTGAATTATTAAATTTGAAGAACAAAAGAAAAAAGTCTGCAGTTTATCTGCAGCTAAAAATATTTTTTAGTCTGAGCCATTCAAGTTTTTTGTGGCTTTTAAAAAAATTTTTGGTCCAAAACTTTGTAAAACCAAGTGTTTCTTTGTTTCTTGTAAGGATGGAATTAAAGGTGGAGGGGCCATAAAATTGGGGGTTGCAGTCCAGCAGTGTTCTTGGCTGAGCTGCTGTGTTTTTTCTGAGCCCTGCAGTGCTCTGAGGTCAGCATGGCACAGCACTGAGGATCACTCAGCTCGTGCTGCACCTGGAGCAGGTCCTGGAAATTCTGTTCGTCCTTCTGGTCCTTCTGTGTCCTGAGGGGCCACTGGAGCTGGGGACAGCAGCCCCCCTACCCTGGCCATGAGCACCATCAAGGCTCTTGGAAGTGTTTGGGATTTTCTTAAATTACTGTTCTATTTTTTTACTTGTACTGCTCCTGGTTTGATTGTTCAAATCTCTGCCATGCAATCGTCTTGATTTCCCAAATAACCCAATTTATCCAGGCTAAGGATATCAAAGGCAAATGTCAAAATATGTCAGAAATCAAATGCTTGAGTTCACATTCAGAACGGGCTCTCTCTAGAAGGGAAAAGCATAATAGGTTTCAAGAAAAAGGGAATTTTAAACATTTATTTTTATAAGGAGTTCACTTGCATAGGTGTAAGCCCCCAATTCATTAACACCATGTTCTGCTGTTCCGTTAGGTTGCTCAAAGGCTGTGCCAAAAGAGGAAAGAAAGGAGGTATTTATGTTTGGAATAAACAGTTCTGGTGCACTTTGAAGGTCTCTTTATTCATGCTGAGGCAGCAGCGAGGTGAACAAACAGTGTTTGCTTCCCTTTTCAGTTCATCCTCCAGAAGGGCTTTTCTTATTTGGTTGGACTCTTTCAGTGCAGTCACCCAGCAACTTCCAAGGGCCTTTGATTCAGACATTAATCTCTAAATGCAGAACCAGGCAGAAAACAAGGGTCCTCAGAAAACCTCAGCTGAGGTACTGTGAGTCCTGAAGTTCTGCTGCAGCTCAGTAACTATACTTTAATTCTTAAATACACGTTTCCAATAAGGACCAAAAACTTTAGGGTATTTTTCAAAGCCATTTGCAAATTAGCACACTACCAAACATAGTTTTGGGAGCCATGCACGTTACAATGCTTCTCTCCATATGTTTTTTACAAATTAGGATAATCTAATACCAAAATACAGGTTTAAACTTCCAAATTGAAGGTAGAAAAAAGTTTCCAGCAGGAATCCCTTGCATTAGTTTGATTCCAATTTTAACAACTCTATCTTCATACAAGCTTTTCTGCAATTGTCAAACAGCAATTTTCTCTTTATTGCCACACAAGATTGAAGCACTATAATTCAAAAGAAAAAATGTATTACAAGTCAATTTTAGCAGACCTCAGCCTATATTTAGAAATTGAGAGGAAAGAAAGGGCAAAGGATGTTAAAAGTTAAACAGAAAATGTAGGAACTATTATGGTACATAGGGTCTCTCCTGGAACTGGCACACACTGATTCCACCAATAGTTTATTTAAAAATTCAGTCATGATCATCACTTTGTTGATTTAGTCAGTAATTATTTTCAAAAACACAGTAAATGTGTCTGTTCTGTCCACTTGCCCATATTTTGGAACAATTGAATGATCTTCTCTAAAGTATTATAATATGCGTGACAGTAAAGGTCATTTCTAACCTTTTAGCCATAAATGTGAAACTCTGAATTGCTAAAGAAAACGAGACAAAATTTTCTTACCCTCCCCTGGTTTTGATCAAGGCATTTCTAATCCAAGGGGCTCCCAGTGCAAGGAGCTTTTATTTGTCTTCCATGGCTGTACCTGTCACAGCAACTTGGCATTTTGCAGGGCACTCATAATGGAAATGGCATTCTGCTGGGATCTGTCTGCTCCACGCAGCAGGAGCATCCAGGCCTCCAAGTCCATGGCTACAAATGCTTTTATCTGCTTTAAAATTAAACCCACATGCACTGGACTAACGTTAAACGTTTGAGGTTTTTCCCTTGCTCCATCTGGAGGGACGACAGTGGTTTCATTCCCTCACCCAGCAAAATTCACCTTGTTCATGTCCTCTGCAAAGGGATGGCTTCGTGGTCAGAGCTGGGAAAATGCTTGGAATGTCTCTCAGTGAAAGTTGGGACAGTTCTGTTCCCTCAGATCACTGAAGTGTTTTGTGTATTTGTGGAAGGGGAGAAACCTCAAGAGTCATTTCAGCCTGTTCTCCTTGATTCTGAACTACATCATAAATATCCTTTAGATATTTGGGTCTGTTTGTAGGCTCTTCTTTTCTTACTCAACTATTGAAACATTCAAATTCCACATATTTTTGATGGAACTCCTTTAGAACGATGTTTTAGTTTTTTACTGGAAAATTACTGGGAAAAAAAAGTTCATTTCAATCTATTGTGGAAATTAGTTAAAAAGAGAACTCTATTAGTCATTCATACAACCATATTTTACCAAAAACCTCTTTTTTATTTAAAATATATCTTAAACAATGCTTCCCATTATAGTTGTTCTGTTAAAACGCTATTTTATTAGACCTAAATCAAAATTCTTTGAAAACATCTTTACTATGTAGTACCTAGAATGTGGCTTTAACTTGCTGCTTACAAACTTCCTGCTGCCTGGCATTGAACTGAGGTGGGGGAAAATCCTGCATCCACACAGATCCATGGCAGGACAGAGCTGTCAGCAGAAATCATCACTGCAGTGAATTAAATGACAAGATTCAGACTGGCAGGAAAGCTCTTTGTGTTTTTGGTTACAGACCTTGTTTATATTTTTGCTGGATCATTTTTAATACTGATTTATTACAGGAGAAAATGACGTTCAGAGTTCTTCTTAACAGTCTGAAAATTCAGCTTAGGAAAAGAGAAAACTCCCCCCAAAAAATAGAATATGGAACCTCCTTTAGCCTAAATGTTCTGTGGATAGCCTGGTATAAAAGGAGCTGTGATCAGCCACACCAAGGACAGATCTGCTGCCTGAATGTGTTCATTTTAGAGGAAAATGGTAAGGGAAAAATGAACACATTTTTGAGAACATGGTAAGGGAAAAATTATGAACACGAAGAGGCAAAGAGTGGGAGTAGTCATATTTTTCCAGGAAATTACTTAAACTGGTGTGAAAGAGTATCATTCATGATGGGACTGGGGTGAAGGGAAATACTCAACTCTATATTCTGCAGTCAAATTCTCTTTCAGGCTGTCGAGGGCCATGAATGAAACATTCATCTTTTGAATGAACATGTTGTCCCTGAAGACAGTCATGTTTTGAGCAGAATAAAAATAGTAGTTGGAAGAATGGAAAAGAGTATTAAGTGCATTGAGTAAAGGAACAAAAATTTCATGTTGCAGAGCATAGAAGAGTTCAAGTTTTTTATTATAATACAGCCCTGAGAGGTTTTTCATTGTGTTTTCTGTGTGCATGTATGTGCTGGAACACACATAAAGTCCTAAAAATTAATTTTAAAATAATAAAAAATAATATTTTGGCAACCAAGTCACTCTGCTCCCGCAAAGCAGGCACTGAGGGAGGATAATTCCTGCACCTTAGGCTGAGGTGAGCTGTTTTTCCATCCTCATGGTTCTGGGCACTCTTTCCCTGTGTTGCTCAGATTGTGCAACAGTGAAGTCCTCGTGCCTTCTTTTAGTTTGGAGACCTGGGAGAGTTTTAAAAGTACTTTTCAATTACTGTTTCTGCTGGGCATTACAGAGAGAAGGGATTGGAGTTTAACGTTATGACCTGCTGATTGCTTTTTGTATAAAAGCCTATTATTCAAACTGGAAATTCCACAGGGATAGAAGTACTCAGTAAGTGACCCTCGGTACACAGGGTGCACTGTACCTCTATCCTCTTCGTGATACAAATGATGTATTAATAGTTTAAATGATTAAAACAAAATTACATTAGCAGGAAGTAATCAGTGAAATGCATCCTCGCTTAAATCTGCTAAATCTACTAATACTTTTTTGGCTTTTAGTGCTCACTGATGCAGCAGTGTAAATTTGATGCAGCATGCACTCTAAAGCCTCTTAGGCTCTTTTAATCTTAAAACCATGAAATGATGCAACTGCCCAATGTGTTGCTTCATTTGAGGGACAGGTTCCTTGCTATAAATGAAGAACGATCACATGAACACAGATTTCCACTTGGAAATTCAAATTTCTTACCAGTTAATCCAAAAATTGCATTGCTAATGTGGGTAGTGCCTGGCTGCTCTCAGGGCTTGCCAGCCATACAAGGAGAAAATACATTAATTCTCCTCTTGAAAAATAATAGCAGAAGTTGCACCACAGCCTCTCCAGTTTATTTTCAGCTTGGAATTTCCATGCAGAGCATGGTCAGAGAGAACGGGTTTGTGAATTTGTAAATTTACAGGCAACTTGTAAAGTTGAACGCCTCTGAAAACGATTAAATTTCCTCTACCCGAAATTGTTAAATGTTGATAAGATTCATGCTAAGTTAGTATTTGGTATAAAAAGGTATAAGTTTCATAGGTGGCAGCACTATATTGTCTAGTAGCCAAGAGCCCAAAAATCTGCAGTTCTGAAACACTTAGATGGGCAGAGGCTTCCTGTGGCTCCTGTGAAGCCTGTGATGAGTGCTGCACGTAAGTCAATCCCAGAGAACATAGAGTATCACCAATTTTCATTAAATTCACTGATTTCAGTTAGAAACTAATGGCAAAGCTTGCAAGCAGGGAAAGTTAGAGTATATTTTCCCCATCAGATAGAAAAGAGGCAATTAAGACATCATCTGGGTCAATGAATGAGTCTAGACACACTAATAGCCACCAGGGAATTTGCATCTATTCTTTCAGCGTGCATAATATGGCCAGAAATCATTCCAAAAAGGGAAGGAATGAACCAAAGAGGCTGAAAGTCAGTGTGCTCTATTTATAGGGGGCTTTGGTCTGCCTGTCCTCACACACACCCAGCTCCTAAACGAGCTCCCTGCAGCTCCCTCTGTGTTTGGAGTGAGGCTCAAGGGAGAGGTGATCAATGCCTGAGCCCTTGCTGTGAGGAGGAAGGGCAGCACTCAGACTCAGAACAGAGATAAAGCTGTTTTTAACCTCAAACCCCAGCCCAGAAATGAGTGAGTGTGGTGCTGATGGAAGCAGGAGGCACGAGGCAGAGCATCAGCTCTGGTTTGGTCCCAGCAGCAGCACCGGGGATCTCCTGGTTCTGGCTGCCCCAGCAGCAGGGGCTGGCTCGGGGCTCAGTGCATGCTCAGATTATCCTATTAATTTAAACCTTGTTTTACTTTATCCAACCTATAGCATGAGATTAATCTGCTCCCATTTAAATGCCAACGTCGTAAATGTTACGCTGAGAGATGTCTTGGATCCCTTTGTAGCCCGTGGAGAGGAGTGAGCTCTGCTCAGGTGTGATTCCTCTCATCCTAAAGGATTTTTTGAGAAGTATCCATCTTTTCTAATGGGGGACTTTTCCACATAATGCAAGCAATTTCCATCAGGATGAAACACTGCTTTTAACAGACATGCCTACTTCCCTTCATTGATTACAAAGCCCTGAGCTCAAACAAGCACAACCTCTGTTCAATGTCTAAACGTGCACATGGGACAAATCCCCCTGGTGCTCATTTATAAACCTGTAATCATCAGGCACCCAAGACAGCTCCCCCTCCTGTGACTTGCTGAATCATAACGCTCCAGCCAGGAAGGATAACAATTTCATTTGCAAAGAAATGTCAGTGGTAAACAAGAGAGAAACCAAGTGGTGTGTTGCTCAGCAAAAGTGAAAAGCTGCCCCTCTGTTTTGATAGTGTCCATTAGCTGAGCAGGGAGAGCTCTGCTCCTGTGGTGTTTGGAGGAGCTGGGAGGGCATTAAAACAAATTTATTAACAACAGTGTGTGCAAAGCCATCATATGAACAGAAATGCTATTTTCTCTTAACGCAAAACAAGCTTTATTTTCAATTCCTTGCTAATGAATGTGTACAGTATTCCTGGCAGGAGAATTTAAATGCACAAAGTTTGCTGAGAGTGGTCATTCACTGAGAAGGCTGAAAGTCTCTTGAGGATGCTGAAGCTTTAATAATTCCTGAATCAAATTGAACAGCTACCCTGAAGTAGGAATAAATTTCCCTGTGAAGGAGATGGTATGGGTTTAATTTTTGTCTTTTTTTTTTCTTTTTTGCCATAGGCCATTTTAAAAACCCTTTAACCAAGTCTTGCATGTAAGATCCTGAAATGAAGATGCCAACAGAAAGCATGACAGGCCAATTTGTATTGTACAAAAGCTCCTGAAAACAAGCTAAAATCTGCGTCTCTGTAAATCAGAACAGTGTGTGCCAGCTGCTGTCAAAACAACACAAGTATAATAGAAGTTTGACAGGTTTTGGTTGCATCTTACTCCAAAAAATTGAGCTAGTTAATGCATAACATAAACTGTTACAAAGTTAAACTCTTACTTATGTTATTTCTTTTTGTTTCTATTTGTTTTGCATCAAATGACTAATTTACTGGTGCTATGAAGTGTAAAGAGCCAGTATTTTGATCCACTTGGGCTTTTTTGAAGGTGTAGGTCTGGTTCTTTTCACTTTGTTTAAGTAATGAGTCCAGTAAACTCTCAGTACCCCATTTTTCACCAGTTGACATCAGCTTCTTTCTTCCCCTCTCTGTAAGGTTTGGTGATTCTCTGATTCTTGGAAGGGAGCAGGACCCAGCTGGCAGTGGCTTGTGGCAGGAGAGCACTCATCAACTCCATATCCTTCCCTATTCCTTATCTTCAGCATGTATTTACCAAATCTGTTTACAGCAGGAAAAAATGATTTTCCTGATGCAGCTTTGTTGAACAGCAGAGGTGAAAGGTCATTTTCCCTGGTGGGATTTGGGGAGTAGGAACTTTTGGATGAAGCATTTTCATGTAGGAGGCAACTCTGAATGATTGTTCCCATCTGAACTGGAATAAAACAGTTGAGTATCTGCAGTTGAGGTTTAGATTTAGATTGGACATTAGGAAGAAATTCTTGAAGGATGGTGAGGCCCTGGCACAGGTTCCAGAGAAGCTGTGGCTGCCCCTGGGTTCCTGGAAGTGTCCAAGGCCAGGTTGGACATTGGGGCTTGGAGCAACCTGGGATGGTGGAAGGTGTTCTTGTCCATTGCAAGAGGTGGAATGAGATGATTTTTAAGATCCCACCCAACTCATTCCATGATTCTTTGATTCCATGTTCTATGGAAAGGCTTTCCTTACTGTACTAAACATTAGGAATATGTGTTGGGATGAAGCTTTGCTTCATGCAACCTGTTCAAAAACTTGACATTTCTTAAAAATGTCTTGCCACTTTTTTAATTTTTTGGTCCTATTCATTACAGCAAAAATGGAATTAATGGCAGAGCTAAAGGAGAGCTGAATAACAGATTCAGCCGGAATTTCTTAGTCATGTAAAATGTTCTTATTAGATTAAAGTATTAAAAAATCCCAAAAAGCTCAGAGATTTGCATATTCCTTTAATGGGTTATTTTGAGCTTCCATTGAAGCAGATACACTTTCAGCAGATTGACTTAAATGCCAGTTGGGTAATAGAGCAAGAAGAAAAACCATAATCTTTTTCTTTGGAGCAGAGAATCTTTTAAAGCTGAAATATGACTAATTACCACAACTGAACTTGTGATACCCCTTGCACTTGTTAATAGACTTACAGTGTTAATGTCTCTGTGAATGGATGTAAAACCCAAACAAAGAAGAAAAGACCTCTTTATATTTTTAAGACATAAATACAATCTTTTGTTGTCCCTCAAAAACAAAAATAGAAATACATGAAATACCAGTTTATACTACGCAGCTCTAGTTTAAATGAAAAGTTTATATTTTTGTGGCTTTTCTACAAAAGCTTAACATAACTGAAATAGTTTAAATTATTCAAAAAAACTTTGTTTTACAGAAATGGGAATGAGGCTCCATCAGGCAGCAGGAAAATGAACCAGGAATTCCTGATCACTGCAGTACCTGACATTACTGTGATTAGTTGTGGTGCCAGTTGTTGCTTAGCAGAAGGATGTCCAAGAAGAAAACGTAAAAAATATTTTCTAATTCTGCAGTTGAACCTTAATAAAGTGCAGAGAAGGCAGCAAATCTAAGGCATGGAAGGAAAGGAACTGGGTTCTGTCCTCAGCAGGGTCAGTGCAAGTTCTCAGTTGCACGTTTTAAAAATAATAGAACACATTCTTTCTGTTCATTGCTTTTTGTTACTCATCTTCACTTTGTTCCAAATTCTGAGTCACATAAATCTGTTTTTAACGAGTTTTAGCCAGTCAGTGAGTTTCAGAACAAGTGCATCCATTGGGTTTTCCAGCTGTAGAAACCCTCACCAACCACACCTACTGTAACTCAGGCAGCCTAGAATTTAACAATTTGTTAAACAATTAATGCAAAATGCAACCTTTGGCTCAAGGGGTGGATAATGTTAAAAAACAGGGCAAGCAGATGGCTGGGGAAATGGGGCAAAACCCTAGAGAGGAGTTTTCCTGTGTGATGGTGAGTCTGCTGAGCCTTTGGTGAAGGCTCTGATGTCCTTCCACAGCCCAGGTCAGCTGCTCTAAAGTGGAAGGAGCCTGGCCCTGCCCTGGCTGATTTCCTGCCCTGCCATTTCCTGGGCAGTAACTTGGAATATTTTGCTGCATCAGCATGAAAGCAGCGCTAAGGAGGGAACTCTGGGATGAGCAAATGCCTTTGTGCCCACTCATCAGGAGGATCTGCTCAAAGAAGGGGCTGGTCCAGGGCAGGAATGAGCAGCTCCCAGAAATGTTTCCTTCAGCAGAGCTGCTGCTTTGTGCCCCTGTGAAGCAGCTGTGAAACCACAGACTAACACTCCCTTCCTCAGCAGAGTTTGACAGGCTGAGGTTGTTTTTAACTTGGTTTTAGCTTGTTTTTAGCTTGTTTACTGCCCATGAAGCACAGTCAGTCTGTGTCACTGACAGAATTCTTGCTGCACTGAAGCTCTGGGTTTGGGTGTTGTAGTATTGCCCTCCAATTTGAAGGGATGTTTTCACCCAGACTGGCCAAGAAATTAATTTTCTAAAGAAGCTTTCTATGGAAAGAGTCTGGCTGGAGTCTTTTGTGACCTCTCACATTCTCTCCCTCTCTCCTGGCCATTTGCCTAAGACAGTTCAGTCCCTTCTAAAGCCTCATTCTCCATGGGTTTTAGGAATGACATATTTGCAAATTAATCACAACAGCTTTAAAGCAAATTTCCAGCCACACTGAAAATCCACGGTGCATCCAGGTATTCATGGAAGTTTGATCTCTCCTCTGGTAGTTTGTTGATGTGTGACACTATTCTGTGTGTGGGATGCACTTGTTCAAACTTCAGAGCCTGAAATTACTTGTACATTTATTATACCCCTTCAGCATAATTCATGCAGAATTCATCTGTTTGCATGCCACTTGGAGCCTCCTGGAATTTGTTATTTTCCATCTGCATCTCTAACAGTGTCACATTGTTTATGGGGAGAACATGCAGTTTTCTATAAATCACTCGTTTTCATACAGTTCTGCTGCATTATTTTACTCAATTTGTGAGGGATTTAAACACCCTGCAGTGTGCAGCATTACAAGGCATAAAGTGATTGAAAATAAAAACTATTTCTGGCTGAAATAATGGAATATTCACCATCAGAAATATGAAACAGCATTTAAGTGTGGGTGAGATGTAATGAATGAGCTGCATTATATAAAAGGGTATTACTCAGGCTATTAATTATAAGGACTTAAATTCATATCTTGCAAGGGGGGAAAATGTCTTTTTAATCTTGCTCCAAACTAGCTATGGAACGATCTTTGTTTCCAAACTGAAGTCTAAGGAGAAACATTGTTAAGTAGAGGCATTAAAACTGGGACATTCAACACTGAATATCTGAACTGTGTTATTTGGGAAGCAAGAGGTGTGAAAACATGGGCAGGAGCTCTGTGGAAACTGCTGCAGTGGGTGACTTGCCCCAGGCTCCCTGGATCGTGTACCCTGTTCAATAAACCTGCTGTCACTTTTCTTCTTTACCCATTGTCACTGCCTGGCCTTCAGAGCCCGACAAAGAAACCTTGTCCCCTGAAATGCTTTGATTTTGTTCTCTGTGCCATTTCTCAGAGAGCTGCTGGGAGCTGCTCACCAGTGCTGCTCACACTCATCCTCTGCCACGATTATTTGTATTTTCCTGTGTTTGTGGTGCACACACGGGCACAGCTCTGCCTGCAGAGGGGTTTGGCCATGTGGCACCTGCTGGCAGCAGCCCCTGCCTGTGCTGCCCTGCAGGGCTGTGCCCGTGTGGCACTGTCTGACTGTCCCCTGATGTCACCTGGGGGCTGCGTGCCAGACCCAGGGCCTGGCTCCTGCTGGTTGGGGTTTGTTTCCTTCTTTCCCCTGACTCACTGAAGTCTAGCAGAGAGCCCAGTGATACATTTCTGACATGTATTTAATTCTTCCTGCAAATAATAAAAGAAGCCCCTTTTAACTTCTCCTCAGACCTGGTGAGATGATTTATTTATATGACGCCTCTAGCAAGGACTTATCACTTGAAATGGATACATGCACTGGTACTTTTATTAGGTCTGGAATAATAGGACGTTTCAGGCACCCACAAGTGTTTAATGGAGACTTGATAAAGCTGGAGTTTCTAATTATGTTAAATGCATATTGTAAAAAGGTGGCATTGCTGTGTTGCATTGTAAGTAAGAAGGGGAAAAGTTATGGAGGGGAAATAGTTATTATTCAGTTCAGATAAACTTTAAAGTCCAAAAGCAAGTGTTTTCAGTGGTTTCTTTTTTTTTATTCAGTTGTATTTTTACACTCTTATAAAAAATAGGATTTCTTATTTTATTTGTTTGTAGTCAGTGATTCTAAAAACCGTCAACCCGAAGCTTAAGTTTTTGCTCGTTTTCCTTACCAAGTTATAGATTTGATGTTCAATCACAGACTGCTTTAATTTTTTCAGTTGCCTTTATGACCTGACTTTGAAGGTGCCAATGCCATACAGTAAAGCCTTGAATAAAACCACTCTGCAAAGACAGTAATGACAGAAATTGATTTGCTTCACTTTTGCTCTGAGGACCCTTAATGCATGTTCTGTGCTGAGTGGGAACAAGCTGAAATCTCATCTTTCTTTTTTTTTTTTTTTTTTAATTTTGGTTTGAGTCATGGCTTCCTGAATTCCAGGCCCTCACTGCTGCTTAAAAATTCTTAGCCTGTTGGAAGCAATATTATCGGATGAATGTCAGCTAATTTATCACTGACATCCGTGCCTCGTTTTTCATTTCTGCTAATATATTGCTTTTAGTAAATACACGGGAGAGGGAATAGTGTTTACCTTTCCATATCATGAGAATACCACTCAGTCTATCTGACAGAAACTAAGAAATGCTGTTTATATTGCTGCTCCAGTGAGCCAGGAAGGACTGCACAAATATGTCATGAGCATGCAGTGGAAAATGCTCTCATACAATTTTCACAGTCGGGGTTTTATCTGACTTAGTAACAAGAATAACCACAATTGTTTCTAAGAATTAAGAGCTCAAACATAGACTAAATCTTGGGGAGCATTTTAAGATAATTACCAGGTTCTAGGAGTGTTGCCTCTGCTTAAAAAGGCTTTGAAATCTTTGTCAGCCACGTGGACAAAGTGAAGAAATCATCTCAGTTCTTTGACCTAATCATGCCAGAAGGATCGAGTTTCAACAGTGACACAGGTTTTTATCCCCTGGGTGCTTTCCCTGGTATAAATCTGGGCTACTCTGGTGGCCCTGCAGTTCTGTTTTTGTGCTGTGTGAGCTTCCATGTGCTGTGTGTTGAGCTAACTTGGGGAACTGCTCCAGCTAAAACCTAACATTGCCAAAAAAACTGGGCTGTATAAGTGTTTAGACACTGCAACAAGCAGGCAGGGCCACTGGTTCTGACAGCAATGTGCCATATGTCAAATTAAAGTGGTCACTTAAGCGTGACTGAGGGAATCATCGCTCTGTCAGCTCTGCGTGCTGAGGATGTGCTGCTTCCCCAGGAGTGCAAACAGCTGAGCTGGCCAAGCTCTGCAGCCAGGCTGGGCAGCTCAGGAGGGCTCTGCTGCAAGCCTGGGCTGGGTTCAGACACTGAAGGGCACAGTCTGGTCAAATGTTCCCTATTCATGCTCAAAATGTACCTTTAAAAGTCACTGGGAATATAGCGGGTGTATTCTCAGGAGCCTGAAGTGACTGGAGGAGGGGAATGGCTTCAAACTGATGGAAGTTTAAATTAGAGATTGGGGAAAAATCCTTTCCTGGGAGGGTGGGCAGGCCCTGGCACAGAGAAGCTGTGGCTGTCCCTGGATCCCTGGCAGTGCCCAAGGCCAGGCTGGACAGGGCTTGGAGCAGCCTGGGATAGGGGAAGTGTCCCTGCCCATGGCAGGGGTGGGACAAGATGATTTTAAAGTCCCTTCCAAGCTAAATCAGTCTATGGTGCTATGATTCTACCTATTGAAAAATTCCAGACTGTTGCCATAGGGGTTTCTTGCTAGGAACCAATCTCAACTCCTTCTTTGTTTTGAAATTATTTTTTTTCATTAAAGGGTTTAAAGCAAATATAAATAATTAAATGACATGTTTCCATGGTTTCATATTTTGTTATTTATGTACTGCCAACCCCTGAGCCCACAGGTATTTCATATAAGTACCTCTTTTGCTATTGGAATTAGTTACTGTAGCTTTTGTCTTGTAGTCAACCATGTAATTTTGATAACTACCTAACCTGCAAAATTAATCTGCTTGTAATGGGTAAATAATATGCCCACCAAATATACCGTGAAAAAGAAATCCAAGGGTAAATTTTCTTAATTCTTTAATTGCTTTCTCAAAGTGTGTGCTTGTCTTGTGTGTTGTCCTGCATTGGCAACAAATTTCTAGCTGTAATTAGCCTAATGTGGAGTTTAAGTTTTTGGTGTGTGTTTTCTTTCTTCCTGAGAAATGGCAGTTTCTTTGAGATGAAATGTTTGCAGTGACTGATGAGAGTAGGAAAGCGATATTGAAGTTTCTAGCAGATGACCCTTTAATAAGATGTATGTAATTGGATAAGACTTGCAACAAATATTGGGCATCTGTTGGGTAACATGGAAATAATGAAGAGAAACAGGAACTGGAAAAATTTTTAATTAACAAAACCTCTTCAATTTCTTGATGTAATATCACTGCTGAAACAGAACGGGTGGGTAGGATTAAAAAAAGCAGCCTGAATTCTTTGAGAAAAGTGTCTAAAGGAATTATTAGTTTTATTAGTAACCAGGAATTATCAGCTGGTTTTATTAGTAACCCTTGTGTGCAAAAGGAGCTGAACTTGACCTTTTCCCTCCATATTCTTTGAAAATTTCAGCTATATCTTTCAAACCTTTCTGTTTTAAAAAGCTCTTCTCTATTGAAGAGAAACTTTTGGTAGGTTTAGACAGGCAGAGAATAATCACTGGCAAAACAAACCAAAATAGCGTGTGTTTTCTTGGAATGGGGCGTGTGGAGGCCTCAGGGCAGGGATGGCAGGAGGCTGCTGGCTCTCTGTGAGGTTGTAGTCATCCAAAAACCTCGAGAGGAGAGGAGGTGAGAGGCTCATTACCACAGAACAACACGAGCTGCTGCTGGGTGACATCTCCTGACATCATCCCACCCCCTCCTTTGCACCTTCCAGTGGATCACTTCACATCTGCAGTAATCTGGTGATTGTCACCTTGAAGCTCCTCGTATAAATCTCCAGTCAGGATTGTGTCCAAACAGGTATTGCGGGAAGTTCATTTCTTGTGGTTCAGTACTTAGGGTATGGCTCCGTGATTATTTCAAGCAGCTTGTTCATTGTCATCCTGGCCTCACTTCTCGCCGTCCTGAAGAAAAATAAACATTATTTGGCAATATTGGCATCAGTGTGTGGCTTGTGTTTGCTGGCAAGGGAGGTTCATTAATTTTGTTAGCATGTTACAAGGTTTCTCAAACACAACTGAAAGCTTGGACTTAAATTCAAAACATCCCAAAATACTTTAATGTTCAGCTCTTGGCACCCAGCTCTGGCATTTCACTTGTTGCATTGGTGTCCTTACAAACCATACTCGCATGAAGTGTTTTGGCTTACAGCCATCAGCAGCTTGGTATCGTTAAACTGAAGTAAAATACTGGGAAGAACAAGGCACAAGGCTGGTGCTAAAGAATTCAGGGTAAAACCTCCCAGCAGCACTCCTGTGCTTTCCTTGTCCCATGAGTTTTGGTGCTCGGAGCTGTGAGAGGGCTCAGCCATCCCTCCGGAGCGCGGCGCGGGCGGCGCTCAATTGACCGTGGGGCTGATTTAACGCGAGATGAAAGATTAAAAAGCCACACGAGCCTTTCAGACTTTCGTGTTCTGTGCATTGGGCTTCTCCCGGGTGCACAGTGCCAGTTCCAGCTCTGCTGGCGGCGAGGAGCAGCTCTGAGCAGCTCTGCCCAGCTCTGCCGTCGGGCCTGGAGGCAGAACTGGGAGAAAGTGCCATGGGACAGTGGCTGCTCCTGTAAGAGCAAAGCCATTGCACTGGATCTTAGCTGGGGAGGGGATGTACTCCCTGAGCACCTCATTATTTCATGCTGCACGATGTGACCGTGGGACACTCTTGTCTTGTTGTAGAGGCTGCCCCTGTGGTTTCCCCAAAGCTCTTTGCTTTCTGTGGATGTCAGGAATTCCAGCTGTATTGCAAAGCAAAATGCAACCCAACAGCTGCATTCTGCATTCCACGAGATTTCGTCTCGTATCCCATCATTTTATACAGCCTTAAAATATGTACAGCCAGTGCTGCTTCTTGCTGCTCCCTCTCCCAGCCCTTGAGTTCTGTGCTGGGTGATGCATCAAACTGAAGGAGCTGCCCTGTTTAAGGCACCCCATTTCTGCAATTGGGGACACTGCTGAAATAGCTGAAAAATCTGAAGAAGCGCTGCTCAGCGTTCCCAGGAAGCAGTTCTGGGCTCTCCTATTGTGTTAGCTCTTTAATTGGAAGAGCTGTGCTGTTCCTCACTGCTGTGCCTGTGCTCAGCTCCAGAGCAGATGAGAGCAGCACCCAGAGGGGCTTTGTGGCTGCACAAAACACATTAACAGCAGCAGCTTCTTCGACTGAAGTGAATTCAAACTGCAGAAGCGGTAGAAAAAGTCTGTGATTGTGGGTCACCTTTTTTTGTTGGTACAAGTGCTCAAAATAGCTATTTCAGCACCAGTTTTGATAGATGATTTCTGGGTTATTATTCATTTATAAAATGGGACACCTCAGAGGAAGGAGATTAATGGTTTTGTGAAATTTTAGCAAGGGCTTTACATAGAAACAGTGATCTCTGTCTCAAAAAGTATATAATTAACAAGTAGCTTGAAACAGTGCTGAATGTTTCATATTACATTAAATTCTTTCATATTTTGAAACTCTTCCTCTGTTTTGCAAGTATCGTGCTACAGTTTTGGTAGCATAAACTATATCATTTACCTCTTTTTCCTGTAATGGAGGGCACAAATGAGGAATCTGCTATAATATGTATCTTAATATAGTATTCAGACAGATGTGAATATATTATGCGAGGTATTTCACAAAATCCAAACTGCTTTAAAAGCGAGTTGCGTATAAATTCATAATTTAAATATGCAGGTATATATTTATAATTTTATCCCACGGTGCTGCCAGGTCTGCCAAAGTTGTTTGGGTAAATGTGAATGCATATGCATTCCCTGCCAGGCACAGCCTGTATTTGCACCCTGTTGTAGAGCTTGCAAAGCCAGCTTACCACAGACATCCATCTGTTTTTGACTTAGTGTAAAGGAGTTAATGACCTGGGTGGTTAAGACTGTCCAGACGATCTGTATAATCCTTTCACACAAAGAAGATATTGTTGTCGTTAACTGTTACTTTCTCTCAAATTAAAAAAAAAATAAAATTAAACTGCCGAGTTTACAGTGGTCTTATTTCTGTCCTCCACCTGAGTTTTTTTAGTCTAATTGAACTTGACCAAACAATCTGCAGCAAGGTCAGAGGAATGAACCTGAGATTAGGCAGAGCAATTATTAGCAGGGAGATATTAAGCTTTAGAAGTAGGAGTCAGCCCTAATTTATCAATATTGATTTCATGTATTTCTATACCTTGGCTCCAGGGTAGATTTTTGAGAAGGTAACTTGAGTTTTGCAGAAACCACGACCAAAATGAAGGTAACCCCTGAGCCAGGGAAGGTGTAGCACTACAGAGATTAGTGCTGTGAAGGTGCTGTGTGACCTCGTGGGGTTACAGAAGAGCTTTAAGAAGCTTAGGAACAGGTTCAGGTGATGGGCAGAGATGGTTGTTTTTCTTCTTAACCATCTTAGCCTGGAACAGACTGTGTCTTGCTGGGCTCCAGGCTGGTTTAGTCAGAAAGGAGTGGGTAATGCCAAGTGGAAAGATTGCATAAAGCAGTTGTAAGTGTTAGCCTGGCTACTCTCCTGAGACAGCACTTCCTTCTAGATGGGGTGAAAGCAAGCTGGTGTGTTATAAATTATATATGTTGGAAAAGTTGGGGTAATTTAGTTTTAAGAATTTCTCAGTGGATTCAGTGCATTGGTAGCAGTCAAAGGTAGGGCTGCTTCTGACTTGTGTTTGTCTTATAATATACAGCCTTGTTTATATTTAATGTAAAAGGGATTTTAATTTTATTTTTACGAGTTATAATATGTTCAGAAGAGGAAAAAGACAAATATTGCTTCATCCTATATCTTAATTGCTACTCTTCTTGTTTGTCTGTTCCTAGTAAACTTGTTTAAACAGTGCTTATTTAAATAACAAATGCAGTTGGTATTTAATCGATTTGTCCATTCTGAAGTACTACCCTATTTCTGTTTATTGTAATTGCTGTATTTAATCGGAGGATGATCTAATATGTGCCATGTGCCACATTCATTCCTTCATTGCTTGGTGCTGTGCAGAAAGCACAGGCCAGCCACTGATACGGCCCCTGGGGGAAATTCTGTGGCCTCAGTGAGAATGCAAAGTGAGTAAAACAGCAACAAAAAAGAGACTCCCTGCCCCAAACTCCTGCAGAGACCCTAAAGCGCCCTAGAACCCTCTGAGAGTAACCCAGAGAGGATTTTGTGCTTATTGAACTTCTCTGGTAACTCCTCAGTCCAGTTCAGGATCAATTCTTATTTAAAAACTCCAAAGCAGTAGCCCAACAACAAATACTGAGTGTGCACATAGTTATTTTCCTGCCCAAGAGACCTCCAATGCTGCTTCCTTTGGAAGAAAAATGCTTGAAACCTGGAAAAAAGTTTTGTATCTATTGTTGAGGGGCACCAATAATTCCATGACAGTGGATCCACAGCTTTGGGGTTGGTTTGGAAAGGAAAACACACGATTTTTACACTGGTTAAAATGTTGAGTTGGGAGAATAGTCTTGACCATTGGTCAGTGGGCAGGGTGGTGTTTGTCCAGAGGTTGGACTTGGTGATCTTGGTGCTCTTTTCCAACCTTAATAATGACATGATTTAAAAAATGAGTCAAAGATGACTTGAAAAAGCCTCACTGATTTCTTTGGAGATGGCAAATGGCAGTAAAGTTAGACTCTGGCAAATTTATTCTCTCCACCCTTTAGA
Organism: Petroica traversi; assembly: GCA_025920805.1. Lineage (NCBI taxonomy): Eukaryota > Metazoa > Chordata > Aves > Passeriformes > Petroicidae > Petroica > Petroica traversi. The sequence continues at coordinate 1,741,876 of JAHLSL010000068.1, forward strand.
TTTGCAGCTTAATTTGTTTTATTGAATAAATAAATTCCATGGTGTAGTAGAGCTATTTATATCTAGTGGAAGGGCACTCCTACTCTGTCCTTTTTCTTCCTAACTCTTGTGGGAGTTTACAAGTGATTTAAAAAAAAAAAAAAAGAAATCTCGACCTTTTCTAATAGTTCTCAGTTGTAAAGCATGTGACTTTTGTCTTAATATTTTTTTACCCTTTGTTCTTTCGAATGCTTGTGGCTGTGGAGCTCTTCAGACATATGGCTGAGTGATGTGTGGGCTCAGCAATGGCTTTTCTTCTTTATAGATCATCTAATAGAGAAGATTGCTTCTATTTCTGTTATTTATGATTGCAGTACTTCACTTTGGTCTCATCCATCTGTGTCATATATGAAAGCCATTAGTGGCAGTATTTTTTAGCAGATCACTCTCACCCGGCCGTATATCATAGCAATCTTTTCACTCCACATAATTTGGAATAAAGCTGGAAATTTACAGTGGAGCTTTGTAACTCCAAGTGATGACAATATATAAATGTATTATTGATAACAACATGTTTTTCTCAGTGCTGTGCCTGGACAGAACAGTGCTGGGTAGAATGAATTGCTCTCCATTATGTCCCATAAATCCCACAAGCATCTTCAGCTTGTTTGCTCTGAGAAGGCTCTGAGTGCTCCTGCCCAGGTTCTTCCTTGTTTTTGGGCTGCCCAATGGCATTTTCTGCTCTCTGGGAGATGTCATGTTCCAGCGGAGAGTGAGCAGTTAGCCTGGTTTTGCACACAAGGCCTGCTTTGTTCTCTTCATCCTTTCCTGTTCCCCTCCCTGGGCTGCAGAGAGCCTTTGGCTCCAGCAAGTCCAGAGCTGGAGAGGATGGAAGCTCCCAGCTATATTCTATAAATGCACCACAGATCAAAATCACCCTGTCAAAACATGAAAATCCCTCAATAATTTTCTTTTTAATTTTAGCTGTCAGCCTCGAGATGCCACTTTGCTCTCGAGCTTCTCTGCATAATGTGTGCCAGCTCACTTCAGCTATGGTAAAATGTAAAGGAACAAATTTCCTGGCAGCCTCTGCAGAGCAGTGTAATACAAGTTTCATTACATGAAGGTGGTGAACATAATGTGACTTCTTAACAGCTGCAGTAAGTGATGTGAAGCTCTTAACATCTTTTCAAAACAAGTAACAAGTAAGAGGTTATTTTTCATCTCTATTCCTAAAAAAAAAAAAAGTATGACATATTTTAAGCAGATGACACTTTGTTTGCACTTAGCTGAACTGAGTAAATTTTTACATGAGTTCCCCAGATCTGTGTTGTTTTGTGAAATAAGAAAAACACTAAAAACAAATGCTAAAATACACTCTAATGGCTGGATTTCAACATGAAAATTTTGATGTTACGTTGTATGTATAGAAATGATGGCTGTCAGATGGATTTCAGTTCATGCTTGTTCTTTTCCCTTTGGATTTATGATTCCATGAGAGTTTCTTGTTGCATTGTTTATTTCTGTGTCAAACTGCTTGGTTCTCACTTGACTGTTCTCAAAAGGTGAGACAGGTCTGGTGCTTTTGGATCACCTATTAAGGAGCCAGGCTCTTTGGAGATGAGTCACCCTTTACAAATGGGAAATAAAGGACAAAGAATCAAGGCTGTCCACGTTGAGTTGTCCACATCAATAAGTCAATTATTAGGCTGGACACAAATTCAGTTGTGAGAGTTCAGCAGCCAACACCAATAACCAAAGCCTTAGCACGCAGCTTTGAGGTGTAGCCTCAAGTCCAAAATCCCCTGTGGTTTGCTTACTCTGGCAGCTGAATTGTCCTTTCCACTGCAGTGTGATGAGCATTGTTTCCAGGGAAGTTCACAGCTAAAGTTCACAGGCTGGAGCAAACAGTGGCACTCCTCTTCCCACAATTTTATTTTGATGCTTAACTCATATTAAAAACAAGGTCGACATTGTCTCTGGCTGAATGAATTCCTTCACACACTGTGAGAGGCTGTCAGCTCAGAGATAGGACGAGACTGTAGTGTTCCAGAAATTGTGCCCAAAATAGATGGCCAGATATGCAGTTTGCCTTACACTCATTGCTGAATAAAGGCAGAGCTGGAGCAGCCACTCCGAGGTCCTAATTGGGATGGCAGGAATTGGTGAAGCAGCTCCATTCTACCCATTTTCCAGATATTCCCATAAATTTCTCAGATATTTTCCACAGATTATCACGTTATATTTTGCAACTTTTACAAAAATAATTAGTTAACTTCTTTATTTTCTGAAGGCTATACTAAGATTTTTATTCATATATTTTTTTGCATGTGATTTATTCCTGAAGACACAAATTAGTCTATTGTCCTCAAGACTGGAAGGTTTGGAACCCAAAATATAATCTGAAAGTAAAATATGACTCAGCTGCAAGTAATATTAATGGTAATTGCCACTTAGTGATCTTTCAGTTGGTAGAAAACAAACCATCAAAATGATAATTGCAGGATTCGCTGGGATTTAGGTTGATTAACAAACTACACAACCAAGTGGGCAGCAGACACTGAGCCAGAGCTCCGGCTCAAGTGGAGTCAGCAGAGCTAATCTGGAATCAGTGGAGCAAAACCCACTTTATTCCCTTTGCCCAAAGAATAAACATATGCCACATTCAGAAATAGAACAGTTGGAAACAATTTCTGCATGGGATTCTGATGAAAAATAGCTGGGAGGGAGAGAAGGGTGATTAGACTTCTTTAAAGGCAGACTTAGGGATGGAATGAGGCCAGCCTGGCATTAATGGGATCAGGGCTGTGTCTGCAGTGACCTGCAGGTGCACCTGGTCACAGCTCTCTTCACCATTTAATTATGAAATCAATTCATTCGTTTAAATGGGAAAGAGAAGTGTTAAAGTTGCCTCATGCAATGAGCTCTTTAGAACAATTGAGATAATTTAATACGTTTTCCCCTGAAGTTGGGAAATTCGATGTTCGCAGTTGTTAAGCAATTCAAACCTATTTTATTCTTGAGATTTGGGAATTAATGTGTTTTTATGTGTTGGAAATGCAAAATTTCAAGTATACAGAGAATTTATTACCTATAAATAAACTGTGAATTACTTATAAAACATTTCATTATAGTCTCCTGACTCAGCTTCATGACATGGTGCTTAGTAAAAGGTTTTTTCAATCATAAATCTTGATTGCGTGTTTTGTTGAAGTGTGGACTAATTCAAAATACCTGAACTAAGTTTAATGTTGTGGAAGAACCCATAGTGGGGGTGAAAAGCTGGAATACTGACTCTCAAAGTAAGCACCTTCAGGCAAATTGTTCTTTTTTATGGTTTAAGGGACCTGTGTGTCCTGTGCTGTGTGACAATCTATGGCCTCGATCCCATAGCAGAAGCTTTTTTATCTCAGAAAGAAAAAGTTCTTTGAGATCATTCATAAATTTTAAATGGGATTCATATTGCAATGAGGAGCTAATTTTCTTTTCCCATTATCTCCTGCCATCCTGTGCTGTGAGAACACTTTGTTCTCTCCAACAACCTCACTCAGGGACAGCTCTGGTCCCTGACAGAAGTAATTAACTGGGAAAGACTTTGGATCTTCACAGAGACCTTCCCAAGGCGTGCAGGGGAGCAAATCCCACACCCAGGGAGGGGTTTCATTCCAGCTTCACGTTCCTCACTTCTGCCTCCTGGATGCACATTGGCAGCTCCAGTGACAGAGAGAGATTTAGAGTCAGGAAATGTGGCTTCGTAGAGCTGCTTATCCCACTCTGTATTTCAACACTGTGGGATGTCTTCAGCATTAAAGATTTATCATTGTGTAGAGTCTCTTGGTTTTTAAATGTGAGTGCTTATCTCCTCTTTAATCCCAGTGGTTGCTTGATGCCTTGTGTCTTTATTTAACATGAGGTTCTGTTTCATTCATTGACTTACAGGTGAAATCTTTCAGTTCTATTTTATATTTGTTACAAAATTTAAAAAAAACCTCAAACAATACCACCAACCTTTCTGACTGTTGTTTCCCCTTTTTTTTGCCAGTTTGCTGTTTTGTGGTTCATAAGAGGTGCCATGAGTTCGTTACCTTCTCTTGTCCTGGGGCTGACAAGGGACCCGACACTGACGTGAGTACATTGACATTTAAGGCACTGCTTTATCCAGTTTTATGTTGTTACACCCACGAGAGTGGATTACAAACAGGATCAATGGGTTCTCCATGACAGATAATTGAGTCCAAGTGGGTTTTAACAGTTGTGAAACGAATATTTATGGACTGAAAAATCTATTTTTGGTAAGAAAATTGAGCTTGAGTGTGTGACCAGGAACCATATCCTCAGAATGTGGCAGCCCTGAGGCTTTAACCCAGCCATGAATCAGCATTTTATTTCCTTTGCTTTACGTTGGATATACTTGGCGTTAACAATTCCCAGAAAGGCTGAGCTTTCTTTGTATCTGTCTTATCTCAATGTGTATCTTTTGAGCCATCTCTGGTCCTTGTCTCACTGCACACGAGGATCTGTAGCTCCAGTTAAATGACAGTTTAATCTTGAGCCAGCTGGCTTATTGGGTTTTTATTTTATTTTCATGTTTGAGCTAGTCTGGCAGTCTGGATACTCCCGTTCCACCCTGCTCTGTCAGAACTTCTGTGGACACGTAGCATTTTTGGTCCACAACCAGTTCTTCCTCTCAACACATCTGCCTGCGTGGTGAGACACATGTGCAGGATCTTTGTGTCACCCTGCTGAAATAATGAACCGATCTCGTTTGTTCACATAAAAATAACATTTCTTTGGGTTTTATAAATCCCACTTTACAGTGAAGTAATTTAACATCTGCTTATGGGAACAATGTATTCCAAGTGTTCTTTGTCTGAATGGCTCTGTTTTGTTTCTTATCACATATTCATGCTCTAGATTGTAGGCTATTATCTCCTCTGATAAAATGCACCAGAAGAATTTTCTTGCTAGGTTTTAATGAGCTTCTCATGAATTGTTTCAATATGCCAGCCAGGAGGTCAGTGAACAATATATGGGCAGAAGCCACAAGGGGTCTTGGAAAATTTCAGATATTAAAAAGTTCTCTCATTTTTAAATTTAAATATAGGGAAATGTTGAAGAACTGAGAAGAATTTTTAAAACTTCAGTTTTTAAAGATTTCACATAATTTATATTCAGGTGCAGAAGCAAAATGCTAAAGTTTGGAGTGTAAGTACCCTGTTCAGTACCTCTTGTGTAGCTCATACAGACTTTATTGTTAAAATAATCATTAGGCAAGAGCAAGAAACCAAAATTGTTCTTCATATCTTTGCTTTTCTGGAAGATCGTGATTTCTTTAAGCATTGCAGTGGGGCAGTTGCCTCTGTACACACAGTTTAGCTAAAGAAGGCTTTTGGGATTTGGGAGTTGTGTATTTGAAGTGCCTTGAGCTACAGAGAGGCTGAAACCCAGGGGAGCTCTGTCTGGGTGATGTTCTCATCCCTGATCTGTCTGGAGATTGTCAGTGGCAAAATCCCACTAAGCCCAAAGGGGCCACGATTGCAGCAAAATCTGAACTATTAAAGAATATCTGCTGAATTCCCCATTCTCTAAATGCATTTCATACCTCCAAGCAATACCTTGCTGATTTGCTTTGGTCAGTCCTAAAAAGGAGACTAGCCCAAATCTGGTTTTATTTTAGTGCTCAGTTGTGAGCAAGGATGTTAATGGGAGTTGTTTTTGATTGACAGTTTTAGTGGTGGCACCCATGTCTAGCTCTGCTCTGTCTGTAATGAATGGTTTGGCTCTTGAAAGTGTTCTTGATTTTTTATTTTTTTATTAGGTGGTTCTTTGGGGTTGTTCACCTGCAGTTCAAAAATGAGAACAGACATTTGTGTGTGAGATCATTTAATTTTACCGAGAATCCTCTCATGGTGACAGAATCTGTGACAGGTTGTTAATGGTGTTTAATATTGCTGTCTGCATTTCATGATTTGGATTTCTGGCCTTGGTGATTAAATAAATCAGCCTAATGCCTCATTTCTGTATTTGGGTTACCAAATGATAATTTTCAATATTTACACAACAGCAATAGCTCAGAAACACTTTGAAGATTAAAAGCAATCAGAAAATAAATATGTTTTATTAAAATTGTGCTACATTAGCGGGTGCTATTACACAAAGAGGATTGTAGAATATTATACTTTAATTTACTGAAATGTTTAACTATAATTTCAACCCTTTTACAATTCTGCAACTTATTCTCTCCCAATTGCTACAAGCTTTGTTCTGAAATGTAGTGTGCTATAAAGCTTATCATAACATTTCGCAGATTTTTAATTATTAAAACATCCTTTTCTAAATTACTTTGTGCAGGTGCACAATTAATTTGTGTACTCAAATGCTCCAGTGTAACCTTTCCATTAATTGTAAGAGTAATCCTGTCATTAATAAAATTAATTTTCCGGAGCAATAATTACAGTAACTATATAATAATAATAATTATTGTGTATCAGAATAATGCTAAATTATGGTGCCCTGTACTTTTAATATAAATGAGGCACTCCTCGCAAAATAATGCCTTAATAAAGGCGAGTGTAAAAGAGGACAGCTTAAAATGAGTCTCTTATTGTTTTACTCAAAGTAGCTGAAATGCGAGGTTGAAAGGCCTGTGTTTGTGCCAAAAGGAAAATAATACTTGGGAATAAAGTGCTCATCCTCAAGTGGCACTGCAGTGATGGGCCTGGGGAGCAATATCCTCTTTCAGTGAAACAAGAAGTCACACAATCAAAAAAAATTTCTCTTTCCTTATTACTTGGCAGGTTGTGATGAGCTCTGGTGTCTTAGCAAAAGGCAGCTCAGGAAGTTGTTTTCCTGCTGTCTCATGGCACTCTGGAGTTTGAACAGAAATTATTCATCTTCTCTTCATGGCCACCTCTTTTTGGTGGTGCTCTGGAGTATTTCGCAGCTCCTGCTGCTGGTGACCTCCAGAGTCACAGGAAGCATCTCCAGTTCAGGTGCTTGTCTTTGGAAGATGCTTGGTGTTCTTAAAACTATTTGAAGTCATTGATGAAATAATTAAAACTTGGGTAAATCAGTGTAAAATGTAAGAGTAGCCTCAAAATTTGAATGCTGCTGTAATGAGCTTTAAGATGTGTTCAGTGTTAAGGGATAATTGCTCAAGTTTCTTGAAAATTGAGTTAAATATACGTTTTCTTTATTAATGGAATGCAGTGACCAGAAGGTGTCTTTGAACTACTCGTGATATATTAACATTCTCCTAATTACATGCTATATATAATTATAAAAACCCCAAGCATTAATTTAAAATAGTGTTTGACTGTATTATGTTTTTCAGTAGGAGTTTGAAAGATTTTGAGTGCACAAGAACTCAGAGTTTATGCCCTCTGGATCAGCACTATTTCCTTTTCAGATTATAATAATAGAGAATCCAAAGGAGGATTATGAGCAGAATTAATAGAAATTAAAAAGTGAAGATAATTTAAATAAAAGCGAGTGACTGAACAGTGAATGGATGTGAAATGTGACTGTACTTGGTGGGATTTTCGTTTTTAAGCACCCAGGAGAGAATGGATTGGGAAAATCCAGATGTGTCCTTACATAAAATAGAACAGCAAAGCCCTCTCATCATTGCAGGGTAACTGAACCCAGGCATGTCAAAGGTGACATATTTCAATTTTCAAGTCAATTATCCTCTTGATACTGGAATTATTTGGGAGCTTTATTATCTTAAGCACATTTGAGAGCTCAGTGTGAATATGAACAGCTGTGAGGTTCTGTGGGACAGTGCAGGAGTTGGGTATTTTCACCAGTGGGTTGGATAGGGAGATTATGCAACTCCAGAGTACAATATTTCAGATTTTTTTTCCCCCTGCATTAAGATACAATTTATTTTAAAAAAGAATCTCTCACAAGGGGAAGGAATAAAGAATAAAAAAATAAAAATATAAAATGATTCAGTGTGAACTGATCATGAAGACACTAGTGCAGAAGAAACGGAAGCAGGACTTTTAGTGGGTCATAAACTCACTGCTGACCAGCCATGCACCCCTGAAACAAAGGCAGAGAGATGTCAGCAGTTATTATTCTGTTTTTCAGGGAGATATTTTGTGTTGAATTCTGCAGCTCTTCATTTGGAATTTGGAAAAGAACTGAAGTGTTAAAGGCTTTAAAGCGCAATCTCTGAATATTTTCAGGTGCCCAGCCCTCTGAAGGGCAGCGTGTGGCCAGGGAGAAATAACTCTATAAGAGTGCAGGTTTGGGTGTGGTGATGGGGAACTGCTGCAAGGGGCAGCCAGTAGAAGAAATTAAGATTTTTTTTTTATTAGATTTTCCTTCTCTCCACAATGCTGAAATATTCCCTGAGTCCTCTGTGGGGATGGGGCACGAGCCCTGTGAGGCTCCACCGTGATTTTCATTTTATGGTTTCTCTGATTCTAGAGCCGGGAGGACAGAGATTGACCCTTAAAAATTCATGTGCTGGGGGACCAGTGGGAAACTCTAATTCAGAAATGCTGATGTACAGAGGCAGCAGAGGACTGGGTTTGCCCTGGGGCTCGGGCAGTGCTGATGTCCACATTTACTGCACTATTACACTGCTCATTTGATGGCTGGGGCTCTGAGAGAAATTATTTGAAGAATCACCTCTGTACTAAGACAAAATAAATTAATGTAACTCGTCTGCCCCAGGGGGTTTAGGTGTCTTGATCAGATTTCTTTTTCTGTTCAGTTCCAGGAAATGCTGGAAATTTTTTTTTCCATTTTATTTCCCCCACTGGCATTTAATCATGTTTCTAGATCATATTTACATGTAGGAGGCTGGTTTCAGAGTGAAAAAAAAAGAGTTGCTTGACTGGCCTAGGGAATTAAAAAAACCAAACCAAACTCACGAGAAGAACAGGCAGTAACTGGAAGCACAGTATTAAGATTTGCTGTAGAACTAGTTAAAAAGGGATTTTAACCAGAAAGCTTTGCAGCCTTTTTCCAGGGATAATGAAATGCAGCAGCAGGGCTTGTCTGATTTGCTTTTAACTCTTTAGTTGTTTTTACAAGGAAAAGCAACTGTTATAAATGTTGGACATCTTGAGACTGGAGCAGCAACGAACATAACTTGATAAAATATTATGGAATCATTTAGCTTGGAAAGGATCTTTAAGATCATCAGGCCAAATCATAGGTCACTAAGGTTTGGGGTGGGGGTGAGGTTTATTGCTAATCTGAATTTTGAATAATAGGCAGTCTTGTCCCAGAAATATTTGCATTTTAATTAAGATGAAAACCTTCTTGCTTCATCACAAAAGATACTCAAATGTAGGGAGACCTGGCAAGATGCAGTTCACTGCTTGCCAGATTAACAAAAATGTTCTCTTAAAAAGAAGCCTGTATGAATTTTTGGAAGTGACTGATAACAGCTCTGATGCAATTTTTCATTGCATACCCTAAACAGAGAAAATTATGAAGCCCCTCTATTTACAGATTGAGGAAACAACTCAATGTGTTTGGATGTCTGTGGTTCCTAATTATGATAATTGTTAATCACGTTGACTTTGTTTGCGATAGACATTGTTAGATGCAGGCAGTAGGTAATATTCTGAATATACAACAATTACAATGCAAACATGCTTTTGTCAAAATATGGTATTGCTTGCTGTTGTATCACTGCCTTTTCCCCAAAAGCGTGTCCCAGACAACAAAATCCACATAACTACAGTCAGTGCAGGAAGTGATACTGAAGGAGCTGAAAATTTTTATTCTTTTTGTTATTTGCAATAAGTTCTTTAAAACAAATTTTACAGGGCAGCAAAATAACTTCTTACAAGAATAAGCATTTTATTTCTTGTGGTTACCCTGACTTTAGAATCTCTGCAGGGTATCCAAAGTAGTTTATAAAGAAATAAATAAAGAAATAAAGAAATAAAGGTTTTGTTCTTATGGTTTTCACTTCAAAATCCTAAAATTTAATTGTATGGGAAAGTTGCTTGTTTTTCTAATGTTTTAATTGTTTTTTTGATGCTGCTCTGTGACAGGGGCTCATTACAAAGTGTGGCTATATTGACAATGAAATTCAAATGTGAACAGAATCGGTCTGGAGGTGAGATTTCTTTTAATGGAAGGCAGAGGAATGAAAGGACACCTGCCAAGAAGGGCTCTGTGCATCCTGAGTGTGCACTGAGCTCGTTTCCCCCAGCATTGGGAGGAGGTTCTGGGCACAGAGGTTCATGGAATTGCCCATCCCTGCCTGTGCAGAGAAGTTTGTGGCACTGCTCTCTTCAAAGCCTTCTTTTAAGCAGCTGCAAGCAGCTTCCCAGGTTACCTGAAAGCAGTTCTTGTGCTGGAGTGTGCTTGAATTAATCATCCCCCGAGAAAACATCCCTACATTCTCCTCCTAAATTAAAGCACAGACTCCTTTTACTGCAGCTGAAATGGCTTTTAGCTACAGCGAATGACACTCAGCAAAACCAGAATTAAATTACAAGGGAACAGGTTCATGAACTTTTATAACTACTGCTTATTTTCCTGTAACCCAGTCTCCAAACTGGCTCTGGGTCCATCTGCATGGAAAGAAATTCCCTGCAGTGTTGAAAGGAGCTGTGAATCCTCTCCTTGAACTCCCCAGGGGTCGGAAATCCATGGTGGGTGGCTGCCTGCACAGCGTGTGACTCCAAAGGAACATTTGCTCCCATCTCCCACTGCAGCACTTCAGGCTCTCAGTTCCTGGAGCTTGTGCCTGAGACACTGGAGTGCAGTTTAGATTTTTGTTCCAGCCTCTGAGATTTGAAAGTTCATAGCTTTTTATTTCCAAATAATAGATATTTTATTTTCCCAATCCAGAACATCGCAAATGCTGAATAGCTGTAACATAAAAGTTAGATTTTATATTTTTGTTGCTGGCCATTTCCTGTACAATATACAAGATAGGTGATGCTTGTAAGAGTTAATCATTGAGTTCTGCTGAGACAGTTAGGAAATGTATATAAATGATGAACCTAAAAATATCCCTAATTTCTCAAGTTAGCACTGCAGAGCAATTAGGCAGTGGTACTATAAAAGGAGAACTCTCAGCTAAGTTATTCCCAATAGTAAAAAGAAATCTTTTTGGATAGGGTGCAGTTATGGTGGCAGCAACTCCTGGGTGCTGATTTCACCATTAAAATTCTTTCTAGCTCCCCAAATTGAAGTTGGCATAATTTCAACAGCACTTATTTTCCAGTTGTTAAGAATATATTGAGTTTTGTGCAATTTGGGTTGAGTTTCATTATTTCCTCATCAGCTTGTGTTTCCCCTTGGCAAAAGTCTCTAGTGTCAATCTTTAAACTCTGTGTAAATGTGTTGATATTTGGTGTTAGAGGGGAAGAATGCCTAAGAATTGCTAATAATCTGGGTTTTTACATGAGATATCATGTGTAAAATGCACCATAGACATTTCTATCAGGTTCCACCCCCACAACTATGTGGGTTTTTAAATTTTAGAAAAGTGATTATGGCACACTGAACCCAGCAGCTATAAGAGACACAGACAGACCACTGAGAGAGCCTTGCAGGATGCTGGCAATTTTTAGCACTGTCTGTTTGTTGAGGTGGCAGTTCTTGCACCAAAATTAGATTAAATCTTAATTTGGAATAAAAGAAGTGGGCTAATTTTGAAAAGCACTGTAGCTCCCATATGCTGCTGGTGATTTAAATGTGTCACCAGAGTGTCCCCAACTCTGGGAGTTGCTGGGGCTCTGTCCTTGGGGCTCCTGGAGAAGTTTCTGATCTCTGCTGAGTTGGTGTGGCCTCAGTTCCTCGGTGGAAATCACAGCTCCACTGAAGCTCCCTGGGGGTGAGGAGGAAAGAACAACTTGTGCTTGTAGGAGGGAGCAAAGCTCTTTTCTCGAGGTGCTTTGACCCTGGAACAGAGAGAGGAGAGAGAGGAAAAGCAGGGAGGGGAGGTGGGGACACCCCGGCTGGGAAGGAGCAGCTGCCACCCTTTTCAGCTGGAGCTCCATTTATCCCCCTGGTGCTGGGAAAGCTTCAAGGAAGCTCTGCATGAACAAGAACAGTTTGGTTTCATCCTTGGGCATTGCTCTTGCATTTCCTAATTTTCACTGTCTGTTACTGGGGTGGTATTCTGTAGAGATCCAAATAGCTCACAGATTTCTCTTCAGCCTTTGGAAAGGGCAGGATTTGTCTTGAAGCATTCAGTGATCTCAGGGAACATGTACTAAGTGTTACCCTTGGCATGAAATATTCTCTCATTTTTGGTTCTGATTTTTCTGCCAGCCCAATGAAGCTTGATGCAAACACATTTTAAGGCAGTGGTGCATTACCTGTGCTGCAAAACCAAATCCTGATGCTTCTGTTGAAGTTAACACGATGCCACTCATGATTCCCTTCATAATTTGATTTTTGCTATTCCCTTGCAAATAAATTAACTGTAGCACGGCCTGTGTAGTTAATGAACCTCAGTCCTTGAAGTGATCATTGGCTGAGCTCATAAACTAAAGGCAGGAGCATATCATAAATTCTGCTAATGAGAACTTAATAGATGGAAGAGTCAGAGATGGATTTATTCCTTTTCCTTTCTGTCCCTGTGAGAAGGGTACTTGCTGAACTGAGGCATGAAAGAAATGTCTCAGTGTTGGGAAAGCCATTGTAATCTGAATCAAAGCACCTTCAGGTCTGTTTCTATGGCAACAGGAGCATCAGACCAGCAGAGAACGGACCAGAAAGGAGATGAAAGCCTCCACAAAAACAGTTGTAAGAAGTGTCTGCATAGCTTTGGCTACTTTGCTTTCTTTTTTTAGAAAAGGGGAAAAAAAAGAAAAAGCCCAAAACTTGGAGTTGTTTGAAAGCTGGTTATTATAGTTATTTAGGTTAGACCCTATTGGCAGTGAAGAACTGGTAGAATGGAGCAAATTATTATTAACTTCAGAGACATGAATTAAAGAGTTTATATCTCAAATCTAAACTTAATAGAAGCAGTGTTGATTTTTAAAAGTGATTTCTATGTAACCCCTCTTAAAAAGGCATTTTCTAAAACTTAAGTTCTTCATTCTTTTCTATAAAAGTTACAATAAGATGAGAAATGACCCATCTTTGGTCTGCAAAGAGCCTTTTCTCTTATCCACCTAATTGCTTTATTATCATTAAATTTTGCATTTGGTGTCTAATTACAATGATGGGAATTGTAAATCACAGACTGGCAGACTGTGGGGTCAATATTCTTCTTCTTTGTGTTGCCAGAAACTGGGTAAAAAATGTGAAAAGGAATAAAAAGCTTTTTCCTCCATCTTTCAGATGGATTATGGTCATTCCAGTGGGAAAAGTGGCCTGGAAAATCACAGGCAGATGGAGTTTTAGAGTCTGATTTCTTGGAATGAAAAGCAAATTATGATTGATTGGACAGGGATTTCAGTGAGCACCAGAGAATGGCTCCTTTTAGTGTGTTTGTACAAGTAGAGATGTATAAAAATTCTGATACACCCTGTCCAAAAATAGGATAAAAAGCAACCTGACTGCAGCGATGAGGTTTGAGGGAGTTGGGAACAGACGGGCATAAGAATATATAGAAAACCTATGTTATATAGGCCATACATAAATACATGTCATGTTTATGGAGAAGTTTCTTTGTCATGGGGTTTTTTTTCTAGAATATTTTCCCCCTAGAATAATTTGAAATCTGGAATTATCCCAAATTATTGTTTCCCTCCTGCAAAAAGTATTTGTGTTTAATTAAAGATAATTTGAGTCCTACGATCTCATCATGCAGCAAGAAGACGACCTGGGCATTACTTCTTATAAATAGCTTTGTGAAATCCTTCCTTGGTCAAAATCTTATTTTCCACAGTCTGTATTAGTACCTACAGATTGACCTAGTTATGAGTAGAGATACTGGATTGCTAAATCTGAAACCTGAAGTTCCATTCCTCAATGTATATTAACAGCATTCCCATTTTAAAAATTATATTAAAAGCTTTTTACTTCCCTTAAGAAAGAAAAATAAGAATTTAAATAACCAGAGACTTTGATTTTTGTGGTTGTTCTCAAATTTTTAGGGGTTTTTTTTGGTCATGTTGATCTTTTTCTACTAAAATTCAGTTGTCAATATCGAGATTTAGTGAAGTCAATACTCTAATTTAATACCAATAGAACAGGAGTCAAAACATTTTGGTATTTCCACTTTGGGAGAAGAAGAACCAAAAAAGATAGAAGGATAGTAAAAAAAACCCAAACTCTCTAGAAAAGAAAGCAGTCCTGTAACTTTTAGCAGAAATTTATAAATCCCTCAGAGTTTTGTTTAACATCTGCTACTTGTCTCTTCGTGTGCCAAGAGCATGATTGGACCATTCAGGAAAGTAAAAAGAACTCTGCAATCAACAGACTTTGTTCAATATTCCTGCACAAAGGGGACTCTCCATAAATAATATGAAAGACTTCGGTCAAACATAACTGAGTTTATATTTAACATGTTTAATTTAGAAACCTGCCCACACGGAGGTAAAATTAAGAGAAATAGAAACACACTTTCTTTTTTTTTTTTCTAATTTGCTGGAAGCGCTTTATAGGAGAGAGGGATAGAAAATGTTCTATTCTCCCATTCCAGACTAATCCTGTGCTCTTCTGTGAGAAGGTGCAGCTGTTTACTGATCTTACAAGCTCAAATCAAATCAAAGTGGTTCCCAGTGCTCTGTGCTTGGCAGCAGCAAAGCCCCGGGGTCAAACGAGGAGACAGCTCCTGCAGCAGCACAGACCCCAACTCCTCCGGGCTCCTCACGAGGAGCTCTGTGCCTAAATCAAGTCCCTTCAGTGACAGAACAGTCCAGAAATGGCTCCTCTAATAAAAGTTTATCTTCAAGTAGTTCTAAAATAAACGAGGAAAGAAGTGGCTTTTTATTTTTTCTCGCTTCAGCTGTCCTTGCACTGCATTTCATTTTCCTGTCGCTCTGCTCCTGTCACAGCCTCCCCCCTCAGGTTCATTGCTGCTTCTTTTGCCAACACTCTCGGGACCCACTCCAAGAATTTGGGTTATTACTCACTGCAATAAAAGACCAGTGACTCTTAATCAATACAGCCTTCCAAAAATTAAATGTTTCCTGAAGTTGGGGTTCTAAAGGACCACTTCAAAAATCAAGTTTTCCCTTCAAAAGTAGCAGATTTTTTTTGCCTTCTGAGAACATCACACATTAAGGTATCTGTAATATGAGATTTAGTTTTTTAATTAAGGTCTTGGCAAGATGGGCCCTGCTTTAAAGGGGTTGTAGAATTCCTCATCCATGCACACCCAGACATGTGCACACAGATATTGTTCATTTTCCATGCTCATTAGTGTTTGTGTTCCCCAGCAGAGCAACAGGAGCTGCAAGGAGGCACTTGGTGCTTTTGAAAATTAGGTTAATAAATCATCAACACCTGATGTGGGAGTTTGTGAGGGTGTTCTCTTCGGTTTAAAATGCAAGATATTTGCTATTTGCACTGGCTTTTTGTTATGCTGTTGAGAGTCTGCTTGTGCATAAACATCACCATACATCTAAAAGTATTTATGGCCTATATTTATTTTAAAAACATTGCAGTTCCACAAATACCTGGGTGGAAAAAACCTGCAGTACTGAAAATTATGTGGCTCAGCATTCCAGTTTTAAGAAATCACTTGTTTGTCAAGGGAAAGCTCAGTAGAAATGTGAACTGCTGCTGATTGCCTGGGCCAGCAGAGCTTTGCAGGATGTTCTGAGTGCGAGGTGCTGCTCTGGAAATCTAGGGAGTGAGGAGAAATTCAGGAACAGGTCTGGGAAGCAGTGGATCTCCAAGCATTTCTAACATAGTACAAAATTTGCATCTGAGTCAGTGGGAGTCTTTGGTGCTTAATGAACTGTGCTTGATTTACAAACTTGGTATTTAAACTGTTTCTTTAACACAGAAATAAAGAGCTCGTGAGATTTACAACTGCAAGGAAAACGAAAAAGACACCAAATAATCAGTGCTGCATCCATTCCTCCCGAGCCCTCAGGAAAACGTTGATTATACAGAAGAGCTCAGTGCATTTCCTGCAAAATCCCAGGCAGGAAGAGCTCTGGCTTTGGTGGTGATGGCACCAACTGCTGCAGGAATGACAGGGAATGATGCCCATAAAACCAGATAAAAAATTTATAGCTCATTTAGTAGGAAATGGAATTTGAGATGCAGCTGTGGGTTTAGGGTGTCCTCCTGCAGTCCTTGGGATTTGGGAGACTCAATAACCACAGCAAGGAGAAATTTCTTCTGCAGGTGAAGAACTGAGAACTCTGTTCCTGCAGTCACCACCATCAGCTGGGCATTTGCTGCAGTTTGAGTAAATGTGCCCATCATCACCATCTATTTTGCCTTAAATACAGAATTTTTAGTCACCCCATCCTTTTTTTATAAGCTTTACAGCTTTTGCATATGTTTTATTCATTGTGATTAAAAAGAGGTGGAGTTGTAAATAAGGCCAGTGGCAGGAAACTGTTGGTTCAAAAACCTTCCTGGAATAATAATTTCAAAAAGCAGACTAGAAAAACACCAGCTTTAACTGGATTTCTCCAGTCTTCCCAGCCTTGTGCAAAATCGTCTGAATATAGCCAGTCTTTAAAAGACTGTTAATGTTATTCTGACTTAAAAGATAATAACTTAAAAGTGAAGTCTGTCAATAAAGGGAGAAAACAAATAGGTAGTAACAAAAAAACTAAAGAAGAAAGAATAATGTCCTTGCTAATGATATCCCATAATTAGATCTCCTTAATGGATGGGTAGAATAATCTACTTAATTGTAACTATAGTTTGTGATAGATTACTGTGTCTTATTGTATTATGTCCCTGTAATGAAAGAACCAGCATTACTTTTGTAGTAAATAAATGTTTCTCAGAATGTATTTTTCAATTTTCTCAATTTACTCATCATTTATGTGGGGCCTTGAGAAGGTTTTCCTTATTCTTTCTAATGGGACTTATCTTTTGATCCTGTGCTAGAAATTGCCCCGATTTCTCAGATACGCAGCAAAGGTTTTGGCCATATATATTTTCAAGTGTATGCTTCTATTTAGTGATTTATCCTTTACTGGCAAGTTGAAATGTTCTTTACCTAAAGCCTAATTAAACTAAACCATATTCCATCTGTGTCTAGTTCAATTAAAACAAATTGTACAGATTGACCTCCTTACTACTCGTCAAAGCATTTTATTAGTCTGCAGAGTCCCTTCAAGATAACTTGTTACCTCCTGACACAACACTTGCTGTCTGCTTGAAAAAATAGGGGGGAAATGCCAGTCTGCATGAAAATGTTTTAAAAATGACTCATCTTTCCATTTAAAAGCAAAGAAAAGAGTAAAACCCCTGTGGAGGTACATAAGGTGGAAAGGAGGAGTACAAACAGCCCAAGCAGTCTTTGACACCCTCCTTTAATGAGCATTTCTCCTCAGTTTTAATTCTCTTTTGGGTCTTTGCTGTGGGTTTTCCTGGGTTGGTTGTTTGTTTTCAGAGCTCTTTGGACAGGTGGGGGTGAAAAGACTTCCACAAACAATAACAAAGCTGCTCTTACTACAGAGAGAATATTTTACTTGGCCAGCAGAAATGTTCCTTGTGTATCTTCACTCGACAAATGCCCCATATTTAATTCTTAAAATGAGGAGATATGAAAATACTGACATATTTGAGTGTTTCCTGGGTAATTTTTCTAATGCTAATCAATAGTGTTGAATTATTCCAGTACATCTGTGCTGTTGGTGGTGTCCTAAGTTTTAGTCCTGAGTGATTTCTGGGCATGTCCTCTTGATGAACAGCAGGAGATAAAAGCAGTAAAGTGTGGGGACTGCTGGTGGCTTTTGAAGTTATGACCTGCCTTCACTGACCATGCTGGTCTGATGCAATGGTTCTTTTCTTCTCTATGTAACATGAGCTATGATTCTTGATTCTTCTACTATGATTAAAGGGATTTTCCTTGGGTGGACGTTGATACTCTATTTTGGTTCTTTTCACTGTTTGCTTGCTCTATTTAATGCACTTTTTAACGCAATCATTTTTAATTGTTCCTTTCCCTGTTGAGCCCTGGGTCTGCCCTCATCCTGAAGGACTGATCAGGAGCTCTTCAGCACAAACCCCCAGTTTTCCCTTCTCTGGGAATGCAGATGGTGTTTCATTTCTTGCTGGGAATACTCTCTGCAGAAGATGCTGCCAAAGTGTCTTTATTAACTGGCTGGCAGAAGTTTTAAGCAATTGACCACCTTTCCCTCAGATGATAAAATCATTTTGTTTGGCAAATCATTTAGATTTGCTTTTAATGGCCTTCAGAGCTCCCTTGCCTCTCTCCTTGGAAAATCAGAACTGGTGAGCACAGCAACGTGCTCAGGTCTTGTCAACAGGAAAGAATTTCCTGAGATTCTGCTCCTTCTATTATTCATAGTCCGTTCAGGAAAGCAAGTTAAAAATGGAAAAGAAAGTAAAATTTTTATTCTTCAGACTAATTTGTCGTAAATAACTCTTCATCAAAATTAAAGAACTGTCAGCCTTAAGCAAACATTTCTTTAATGGCATGGTTGAGAATAAAGCACTTTGTGCCCTGTGCTGCTTTACTGAGTTGGGTTTTCCTTTGGGATATTCACTGCCCTGACCTTGCATAAACTTGCTGCTTCCAGAATATCCTCTAATCATATCCTGAGATGCTGAGACTGGACAATAATATTCCACAATTTTCTTTAAAACTCCTTTTAATGATCTTTTAAAAGAAATTGAATTATTCTGAAAAAAAAAAAAGAAAAATATTTTTGTTTGTGGTACAGAGCATCAGAGAAGACAAACAATAATCTTTGCTGGCTTTTTGGGTGATTCAGTGAAGGCTGACTGAGCATCTGTTAAGCAGTTCGAAGTTGGAGACTTAGCTACAAAATTCATCATCCTGCAATAGAAAGGGAAGTTTAATTCCATTCAAATACGTAAGATGTAAATTTACTAAAGCTCCATGTTACTGTGAGTAAAGTTCAAAACAATCCTCAAGTCAATAATGAATTATTAGCAAATGCAAAAGGAGGGTTTTAATATTGGCCCAGGTTTTTTTGAGGCTCTGCTGGGTGCTTCCTGCTGCTGCCTCTTATTTCCAGGTTTGGGCTGATTTTGGAAGGAAACTGCCTAGGTTGTGTCAGTGCATCCTCCAGGTTAGGCTTTTCTTCTTAAACCGTGTCATGATTTCAGCTGCTGCTTTGTCCTCCTGATTCTCCCCCACGAGTCAGGGGCTGTGTTGGGTTTGTGCTGAGCAATCCCTGAGGCTCAGCCCAACACCCCAAACTCCCCAGTCAGCACATCCTGCACTAACAGGACCTTTACACTCAGGTATTACAGATTGGTAATTAGGAAATGAGTCCTGCCTGGAGCACACAGAGAATTCCTGCAGAGAATTCCCACTCTCCTGAGCTCAGATGGGTTCTTCTCCCCCTGCTCTGCAGAGCTCTCTTGGCCTTCACAGAGCTCGGTGAAAATAAAAGGTCTTTGCTTCTCAGCCTCAGGAAATGTTTAAGGGAATAACGTTTTCCACGGGGAGAGAGGGAGAAGAAGGTTTCTGGTCTCTGATGTTGTCTCAGTTGTTTGGAGCCAGAAACACCAAGGTTGTGTTTGATCCCTGTTTGGGTCATTCCCTTCAGATCTGGACTCAATGATCCCTGTGGTCCCTTCACCTCAGAACATTCTGTGATTCTCTGATCAAGAAGAGATCAAATCCCTTCCCAAACAAGGGCTCCATTTGGGTTATTGCAATGAGATATTTCAGGCATTTATTTCAAGGCCATGTGAGAAGATTGTATCTTTGAAAGATAGCAAATATTTAAAATGAGTGTTCTAGGAGGTCCTGAATTCTCAAGGGACAGATTAATAACTTCAAGCTAAAATATTGCAAAACAATTAAAAAATTGTATTCCAATAAGATTTTTGTCTCCTTAAAATAACCCAGCTGTGAAATTGGAAGTATGTGGTACTAAGTGTTCTTTGTTCAGAGTTTAAAAATAATTCAAAACCCCAGGGATCTGGAAGCAGATGTCTGCTTCAGGAATCTTAAGGCCCCAAAAATGGGAGTATCTCCTTGTCAGCATTCTGAGTTCAGAGTCGTGTGGCACCCATCAGTTCACTGAAAAAGTTTCTTTCTCCGCTGGTTAAAAGTTCTTTTTCAGAGATCAGGGGCATGGTGGTGGTTTTTTCAATTTGTTCTGTGTGCTTGGGATAATCATTGCTCCAGTCTGACCCAGCATCCTCAGATGTGTCATAGAATCATAGAACGGTTTGGGTTGGAGAGGAGATTTATTTATTTGTTTGTTTATTTATATAGTTACATATTTATTTATATAAGTAATCCAATCCCTATCAGATGGTGCAAAGAGAACCTGCTCTTCCCATACCACTTAACTGTGACGTCTCCAAATTTCTGCTTCAGTTTTACTGTCTCTTATTTCAGTTCCTTGTTCCTTAGCCATATTTTTCCCCAAACAATCCTGTCACATTCAGTGACTCCGTGCAGAGGAGTCCCTCTTTGAACTGAGGGTTGTGTTCCAAATTAATATTGCCATTTAACCCTGCATTTCCAAAATAAATTACCATTTTTATTGGATTGACTGCTTGCTCTAAACTCTACATTTAATGCTGCTGTGGGCTGGATAAGTAAACTAGCAAAATGTGAACAGAAATACATGTTTTATCAAGGTGCATTATAGGAAACTTAAGGAAAGGTTAAGGGACTTTTGTCCTAATTAATACTTTCCTGTGGTGTTTTTCATCCCCAGCTTTTGTCATTGTTCCTTTTTTAACCTGCACTTCATGTAAACACAGTTACAATTGTATATATCATTCTCCAGAGAGGAGATTTTAAACATGTAATATTAGTTTAGAGACATTCAGCATTCTTATTTTGGGAATTATTTCAGTTTATCAACATTTCTTTATTTAAAGCTTTGATTTTAAAAAGTATTTACCTGGTTCACTGTGTCTGATTAGACACTGTGTCTGAGAACCTTTTTCTGTTGGGTTTCATATACTTGCTTGGTACAGTCTTGGGGAAGGCAGAAAAGAAACTGTTTAATTGTGCTAAGTTAATTATAGTCCGTATATTTGTTGGGAGCCAATGCTTCTACAAGAAGTGGATTGCTTATTCTCTGTAAAATCAAAGCTTGGCTCAGAGATAACCCTGATTTCTAAACTGAGGCATCTCAAATACGTCATATTAAAAAATTATGTCCCACGAGGTTGTATATAGTAATGCATTTGAGCATGTCTGTGCTGACAGTGAGTGTGGGGACTGAAACCTTCTAAAGACAGGCTAAAACCATGCAATTGTTCAGTCAGTCAGAAGGTTGAGCTGCATCTGGAGCAGAAGCCAGACACGAGTGGTGATTGACAGAGTAGCTGGTAGAGGGAAAACGATCAGCCAAGTGCTTGGATAAAGTCACTTGTGCAGCTTTAAATCTGTGTTTCATTAACCTCTCTCACCACCATGGACCAGGAGCAGGCAGTGGGGCCCAGCTGAAGCACTGCTGGAGATGAAGTGCAGTAACATTACCATGTCATGTATAATTGGAAAAAAACCCCTGCACAGCTGTGGGAATTCAAATTAATAACTCCCCATCATGAGAACTGCTTGAGTTTTATTGATGGAGCACTTGGGAATTGTTCTTTTTGCAGGGTGAGGCTTCAGGTGTTTTTTTTTCTTATCTATAATGCAGTGTCATACAGAAAATAATAAGGAAGAGAAAACCTGACTCACGGCATCTGTATTTGTCTGTGCAATAAGTGGCTCAGTGGTGGTTGTTGCACTGATAAATGTCATATTTGATCAAACCTGTTGTAATTCTTTCTCTTAGTCATAGGTATGGACTGGTTTGCTTGTCGAGGACTGTCAGTTGCTTAATGTAAAATCTCTGGAAAATAGTTCAGTGCCTTCCAAATGAAATTATTTTGTTATTGATTAGAAAAATAAGGTGGGAGACCTTTATTTTGCATTTAAAAAACAAAATTGTTTATGAGATTCTAGAACAGTGGTTAGTTGAAAAATCTTCAGAAAAAAAGCTGGACTGACTATGCTGGAGCAGCTTGTGCTCCGGGAATCTGACGTGGCATGTCAAAAAACAGGTTTGCTGTGACCTTTGAGGCTGCCCAGATCACTCTGTGGGGAAGATTTCCACCGTGTCTGGCACTGACTAATAAGTTAACTGCTTTGTGCTGAACTCACTTGTGCTGTTTTCTGTAGGACAATTTATTTTGCTGCTTGACAGGCTCAAAATTTACTCACTTTCTGAAGAACTTCTTGAATAAAATGTTATGGCTGTGATAATAAAACTTGTCTAAATTATTTGAATAGAGATTTACAAATAGTTCATAGTATACAGGGATGAGAATGTGCCTGCCTGTGTTCAGTGGTTCTTTCAGATGCTAAATAATAATAATAATAATAATAATAATAATAATAATAATAATAATAA
>JAHLSL010000068.1:1764303-1839031 GCA_025920805.1 Petroica traversi
TAATAATAATAATAATAATAATAATAATAATAATAATAATAATAATACAGATTAGAGCTGTGTTCATACCTCGTGTACTTAAACTTTTGTTAAGCTCTGTTAACAGCTTTTCTCTTAATGTTGTGTTCTTGCTGCAGAGTAGCCTCATTTGTTTAGCCTGACAGGAAATATGTAAAAAATGAAAATAATAGCACAAGACCATGCTCTGTCACACTTAAAGTAGCCGTGGGAGTTGAAGGGAATGAGAGTTGATAAATTAATGATGCTGAGTGCTGAAGGCAAATGGGGAAGTGATGAATGGAAGGAGAGAGGTGCCAGTCTCTAACCCCGTGATTGACGAGCCAGGCACAAAGGTAATGGCAGAAACTGGGGGCAAGGGGAGAAGGCAGTGAATGAATTTAAAGCAAATGGGTGAATTTGGGACTGAAAGCAACTGTGGTTCATAGAGACACATTTGTTTTAACCATTTTTAAAAGCATTTTTAATTCAAGGAAGATAACATGATTTTCTAAATACGTAACACTATCATTGCTTTTTTTTAATGTTGTCATCATGTTTTATTTTACTGCAAATTTTATTTGACTTTTCTAACCGATATTTATTATGAAATGACATTTTTGTTTCAGCTCGGGCTGATCTTATTTCTGGGCTACAATTATTTTTTTCTTTAATAATGCATGTTTATAGATTTCTGTGCCAGGTGCAGTCAGTCACGATCAGCTGTGGGATTTCTTGTGCTTGGGGTTTTTGTCATCTTGCTCACAGGAACTCGGGGCAAGTCGTTTAATGTTAAGTCAAAGCCTGGTGCAATGCTGGGTGTTGACTGGGGAGAATTATAGCAGTAATAATTGGCACAGGTGCAGAAAAAGTCTGTCTAGCCTGGGAACTGAGTTGGATTTGGCTTTGACTGCGTGTTAGAATCAGACCCCATCAGGCTGGGTCAGACTCTTGCCTGAAATGCACACTGAGATGGGGAATTGCTGCTGCTCTGGGTGACAGCAGCAATGCTGAAATACTCACTGGGGGTTATTGCTGGTGTTTCTGGTAGCAGATAAATTCACTTCCTTGTGATGCAGCACAGTTTCAAATTCTCTGAGAGAACTTCTCAGAGTCGGAGGATCTCCAGAGCGTGGCCTTTCCTTCCCCACTGACTCATTTGCAGAGAATGGTTGAGCAGCTCGTTCTCAGCAGCTCCAGCCCTGCAGTGCAGCCAGAATAATCCTCATTTGTGGGGCAGAATCCCTGTTTGAGTAATGGCTGGTTCATGCCTTGTACCTGAGCTGATGTTTGCCCTTCCATAGCTCTTGTCCCACATTATTTGGCTGGAATTCATCCGAAGGGTGGGAGGTGCAAAGTCAGGGACCACTTTTGGCTTCAGAAATACGTCAAATTCCAAAAGCACCTGCAAAGGCTGAGTCTGCTTGAGCAGAGAAGTGCTTTGTCATTGTCCCTGTCCTGTTTCAAGGCATTAGAGCTGGCCATAAATCTCAGAAAAGGGCAATGGAGAGAGTTCTAACAAAAATCTGAGCAGCATTAACGCTCAGGTATGATCTTGACTGAACAGGAATGTCCAAAATGTGGCAGAGAGGCTAAGATGCTGATTTTATCTGAAAAAAAGGATATTTTTGTACCAGGTATCGTTTTCTGTTTGCACAACCCCTCCATGAATTTGATGGAGACTTAATCTGACTGGAAATGCAGCATTCACTTGAGCACCTTTGTGTGCTCTGTCCTCTCCACCTGCTGAAATTTATGCATTTCCCCTGTGCCTCTCTGATCAGAGACATTTCATGTCAGCCCTGGGTCAGAGGGACTCCAGCCCATTTTGCATGATTATAACTCTGTCGTGCAAAGCCTGTGATCCCTGTTCAGCACAGGGAATAAGGTGCACTAAACCACAGTATCTGCTTGATGCAGCACATCTTTAGTTTATTTGAACAGATGAAGCAGTTCGTGCAAACTTAAAGTACATCAATTAATTTATTTTTGTGAAAAACCAAAGGCCCAGTGAGGAACAATGAAGGGATTTTTTTCTGAGAATTAAATTCTCAATATAAGCTGTAACAGAAGGATTTATATTAGTATTAAGCTTTGTCATGCTAATTACATTATGTTGCCATCTAATAACTTAGATTATGCACATTGTAAAAGTATTATCTGAAACCATTTGTTGTCTCTGAAATGTGAAAGTTCATCTGGAGGGCACACATTATTGTTTCCTTGAGTTTGTCTCACGTAATGGTGAGGATACGTTTTCTGTGATGAAGTAAGTTTTCTTAAGCTTGCCTGAAGATGTAATTTCTGGCTGTTAATTCATTAATATTTGCTTTGCATTTAGGTTTTTCTGTCTTGTGCACATAGAGCAGTCATTCCTGGAAGCTTTTTTCTCCCAGGTTTTTCTATTTAGTTGAATCTCCAACTAAAAAATCACCTCCAGCTGCTTCTTGATAGTCTGTGGATGTCCAGATTGTTGCCACTACAGAAGGGACCTGACTGACACCAGCATGTTCACGTGGTCCTGCAGGCCCAGCCCTTGACCAGTGTTAGCAAAACTGGATTTCAAAGGTGTTTTCTTTGCTCCTCGTGTCAGCCTTCCACATGTTTATCATACCAGATTTTTTCTTTCAGCAGGATTAATATTATGCAATTCCATTTGTACCTGGGATTAATTTTAATAATTGTTTTTGGTGCAGCCTTACAAAAGCTTAGCTGGCAGTGCTAGAAAAAGCCTATGTTAATCTGTAGATTGGTGTTATAGAGGAAAAGCAGTTTCTTTTCTTCTTCTTTTAAAAAATTACATTGCTTGCAGGAGGAATAATGCCCTTGCTCTGCTGCCACACATGCAGCAATTTCCCTGGCTGCCTGCTGTAATCCTGATAAACATTGCTCTAGAATACCTTTTATGAATAGAACATAAGACTTTTCCAATATTTTATTTCCTCAGTGGTAATATCAGCCTGCAGAGCTCCCAGCTAAAGGCTGAATCTAAGTGATAAATGATGCAACGAGCAGACAAGTGTCCAACCTCGTGTTGGCAAATTAATTACAGTTGTAATTACAGCTGTCATTGCAGGGACTCCCAGTACGTGTTTGGTGGCTGAATTTTGTGATAGAGCCAAAATGGCACAACTTTTCCCCTTTGTAAAGAGAATGGAAAAAAGCTGTTTATTTATTAAATTTAAGCTTTTAATGTATTTTTCACTCCTTTTTTTTTTTTTTTTTGTCTGTTGCTCTTGCATATATATTTTCTGTATAAAACAGAACTGGCAGCACTCAGGAGGATGAACTTTAGCAATGATGGATGACAGGCACAGCAGCATTTAGGACACCATAAATTTGCACTGACTGGGAGCTCTCGAGCCAAGGAGGAGGAGGAAGAAAGAGGAATGTGTGCTGAAAAGTCTTACTTGACCTGTAAAATCCAGAACTGTTACAGTCGGTGTCACAGACGAGGTTTCTTGGAGAGTTTGGCTGTGGTTTTTTACTTTATGTTCCAAATTCCAAGGAGAACAAGGTATTTATAGAGGTTCATAGTTCCCCAGTGTAGGTGAACACTGCAGTGTTTTCTGCAGCAAGGAGATCTTCATAATCAGAGGCTCCTTGAGGGATTTTCTTACCCAGAGGGATTTCTGAGAAATAAAAAGTAGGAATCCAAACTCGCCTTCCCTTTGTTTGGAGCACACTGTGCCAGCAAAACGCTTCTGTGCAGGCTTTCCTCCAAACCCAGAGCCTTCAGTGGGATCTGGGAAGCTCCTTTACCATCAACAGCCTTAAGAAAACACTCAAATTAAAGGAGAAGGAAGAATGCTTATGGCTGAAATCTGTGTCCATGGATTGGTTTTGGAATGGACACACTCAAAACAGCTGGGGGAGGAAGTTGCCATGTTGCTAAATGGTTTGGTGGAGGCTTTCTGTATTTCCTTTCTTTTTTCCCCTTTGAAGAGGGCAGAGTTAATTGCCATGCATTAAATATTTATGGATTTCATTCTAATTCATTGCTAAATGCTGTGAGGACTTTTCCTGATGCTGTGAAGCAGCCCAGGCTCGTTCAGCCTTCGGAGCAACGTGGTGATGGCAGCCCTGAGGAAATCCTTCTTCCAGGGCTCCCTGCACTCCTCTGAGGTGATTAAACAGTCTTCATTGTGTTCAGATTCTTGATTAGAAAACCTCAAAAGGGTCAAATGCGACTCAAGGGACAGATCTGTGCCAGTTCTTATTTTTAATCTGAGTGTGCCCTCAAACATTTTTCTCCCAAAGGGTGGCATTGAGTTTTGGGTTTAAAACACAAAGCTGTCAAATGTTGGCAAATCAGGAGCCTGTCAGGCTAAAAGCCTGTCCGTCTTTCAGGGGTTTTATTGCGCACTGTTAATTTTTTTTTCCAGTTTCAATATTGTTTTCTGAATTTTTAATTGGCTAATAAGTAACAACTGCTACATTGGCATGGAAAAACGTTATGGGCCAGACAGCTTGGCTGGGATCTCTGCCATTGTAAGGTCAGAATCTGGGTACTAAAGCATATTAAAGCATCTTGAACATTCACCCTTAGCTGCCTATTTATATTTTCTATAGAGGAGTGGGATTAGTGGCTTTTTATAAAGAGAAATACTGACTTCCCCATAGAAAAGATCCCAAATGTTCTAAAAATACTGACGAGTCTGATGTCTGTATTCCTTGGTCTGCAAAATTTAATGTGCTTGAGTTACTTTTCTGAAGAAGGGTTATTTAGACATATGGAAAAACATCTGCTCCATGCAGAAATAAATAGTGTTTGAGTGGTTATACAATGTAAAAGACCATCCAAGGACTCTGTGCCTGAGCATCTCCCATGGTGTGATCATGGCTATGATTTATTGAGAGCAGCGTTTTTCACACTGAGGTGTAGCTTTGAAGATAAACATATTTGAATCAAATCCTTCAGTCATTGATGGGATTTGTAGGTAGAGATCACTCGAGGAATTTTTGTCTCTGGAGGACAAAGTTCTGTGTGAGTGGTGAAATGTCAGCCTGGTTTGTAAGTTCTTACCCCTGAAAACACAGAGCTGAGATGCAGAACACAGCGGAGACAGTGGGTTTAAATTATGCATATCTTACCCTCCCTCCTGCCTTTATTTTGGTGCTTAACCAATGTATAAAATATCAGGCAAAAGATGAATTATTCAGTGAGTAACTTTGGAGGCAATTTGCTCGGGTGTTTCAGATTCATGTCTGTCTCTAATAAAGTTTGTCAAATGGAAAGCAGCAGGCCACCCCACAGGTTCTTGTGTGAGGGAGCTGTTGAGTTGTGAAATTCTGACTGATTCTCAACCAAAAATTTCTCAGATTTTCAAAAATCACTGTTTCTGCTTTTTTATTGCTTGGTTCAGCACTGTTTTGTTATTGGACCAGAATAAAGAGATGGGTCATTTTGTAAAGGGCAGGAACATTTTAAAATGTATTTATTAAGTTTGTATGGATTGACGTGGATGTGATACCTGCTGAAATATCAGTGCAGGATTCCAGTGGAGCGTGTCCAAAAAAATAATGATGCATGTGCCAGTTCTTAACTAGAAATAAAGGCAAAGGAGGGATGCAGAGCTCTGGGGAGTGTCTCACGGATGTTCCCTGATCCTGTGTAATTCCCTGGGACAGACCAGCTTCTCCTTGGATTTCCTTCTCACTGTGCAGGGAACACCCTCCTGCAGCACTCAGCTTCCACAAACAAATCTGTACAGCAGCTAGTGGGGTTAGCTGCAGCTTTTGGACCATATGTTGGTGTATATATGGATCCTGCATGTTCCTCTTTGGTAGCAATGCATCCAGACATAAAAATGCCTTTCCTTGGGAATCTGGAGTGTGCAGCTGCTGCTGTGGGAGGTGGGAAGAAGAGAAGGAGCGATGTAAATAGGTGGGTAAGGGTTTAGTGAGAACAAGTGAGGTGTGCCTTTATAAATTGGTGGGTTCTTCACCATTTTAGAGGGGAAAACGGAGGAGGAGTGGGAAATGTAAACCAGTTATTATTCAGGGCCTTGCATATTGAATCAGCTCAGAGGCAGCAGCTCAGCGAGCTGCATTCCTTATCCGCGCTCACAGCGCCGCTCCCGCTTCGCTCTGGGATTTTTTTGGCAAATCGGGATTCTGGGCTCGAATCTATCACTTAATAGTTGTAAAAATCTTCATTCAAACCACCTTAGACAGGAGTAGCTGAGGGCAGCTTTGGCTTCACAAATAAAAGCTGGAGTTTGTTTCAGTTTTGGCGTTGGCTGCGGTCAGGAAGTTTGGGGTCACAGACGCTCTTTCTGAAGCTTTAATTTGCCAACAATGAGCTTCATTTAAGGCTGGGATTGCTTCCTAAAGGGTGGCTGGAGCCTGTCCCATTTCGCCCTCGATTCTTGGATCAATGTTCATACAATTCCCTGTAGGAGCAGCGTTCCAGCTCTGGCACATGTTGAATTGTTTGACCTGGTGCCTCTGCCCTCAGGGTCACTGCTTTTGCAGGGAAATGGGGCATTTCAGGTGACAGTGGTTTCCAGCCTTTATCTCCTTTCATTTTTTTGTTTAAAGGAATGAGAGATGGATGATATGAACTCCAGCTGAGGATAATGAGGGGAAAAAAAAAAGTTGTATCATCTCTGTCACGAGCAAGTTGGCAAGTAATGAAATATTTAAAAACTTATGGGAAGGTCTTATACTCAAACATATTGAAATATTTAAGAAGTGATGAGAAATTATTGTACACAAGTATATTAGTGTAAAATAATTCTCATGTAAGATGATGTTAAATCCTTTATAATGTTAATGATGCATTGCCCCAACCCCATTGCAGACCCATTGGAAAGCAAGGAAACTCCTCTGTAATTTGGAATATTGGGCAATTCACCATATTGTACCAATGGAGAAATAGCAACACTCCTCTACAGAGCAGGCATTTATTAAAATTACTTCCTGCTTCTGATCAGTTTTACCTGTGTTTTGTAATATATATTCAAGGTGTAAAGGATTCTCTGTGCTGAAAAGTGTATCAGTTTGACAAATTAATTAACAAATTACAAAATTATGGAGCTAATAAATGAGGGGGTTTAAGCAAGACATATACAACTGTCTCTGGCTTTCTAGTGCTCCTTTTGAATCCAGATCCCTGGATTTAATCTTTATTGAAATAATGCAATAACACGATGGTGAGTTGTATCTGAAGCAAAATCTCTCTCCATTTCTCCTAGTTGTGAATCATTTTCTAAACAGGATCTTTTGTTTGTGCACTTTCTGTAATTATAATGCAGTTTCTTCATTAAAAAAGAATGAAGAAAAAATAGCCAGTAAACATCGAGTCCCTTCCGGATTTATGTGTCTTTCTAGTAATTAGGAAATTACAAATCCCTGGGAGTACAGTCATGCAGATCTTTCTCCCTTTGCCAACTCAATCAGTTCTATTCTATACAAGAAGAACATGAACAAAAGGCAGCAATCAAAATCAGTTGATTCAATGACCACCTGTTTGTTTTAATTAAAAATAATAATTTACTGTGAATTCCAAGAGGAGACTGCAAAATCTGCCTTTGAATAATTTTGAACTGTTTTCACGTTGTGCTCTTCTATACAATTATGGAGAAGAAACTGTTGACTGAAAATTTTTGCTTTTCTTTAAAGATAGGGGTATTTTTTCCTTGTTGTGTACTTTCTTAATTCTCTTTTGAGTAATAAAGAATAAAAGTGGTCTTAGCAACACAATGGGAAAAGAGACTTTTGTTGTCATTTTTGGCTGGGGCATCAGTTATAAACATAAAAGACTTTTCTTCTACAGCACTTGAGAATCAGTCTTCATGTCTGAATGTCATCCCAGCCCTTGAACCCAGGGAGGAAAGGGCTGGATTTTGAACTTGCTGAAGTGTAGCTGCTTTCAGGAGCTTGGTGCAGGTCTGGCAGAGGCACAGCAGGGTTTGCGCAGGTTATTGACCTGTAATTTTGCTGGTTTTGCTTAGTCTTTATCTCCCTATCCCAGCAGTACCTTGCAGCATTGCTGTGGAGTTGAATACAGCTCTGTTTGTGCTCTGAACACCTACCAGTACATTCAGGTTTCCCATCCTGCAGATGTCACTGGGTTGAATGAATGAATTCTCTCTCCAAGTTATTCCTTTGAGTCACTCCAAACTCTACATTCTGCCTGGCGGTAGATTCCTGGAAAGAGCCTGGGTGTAATTTCTCACCAAAGAGGAAAGCAGACTCTGCCATTCCCGTCCTCCTCCACTGCAGGAAGGAGCTCTTGGGCTCTCAACCTGGAGAAGATTTATTTGGGTGCCTGGCAGGTGGATTTGGAGCTCTGAAGTGTCTTGCAGCTGGGAAGGAATGACCCCATGAACCAAACCCAGATGATTTGCCCCACTTTGAGCCCAGTTTGGGCTCAGGAGTCTCAGAGATCCCAGCCAGCCTCAGCCCTTCTGGGGTGTTTCTGATTTTGAAACAGTAGAAGTCTGATCGCTTATTCCACTTTTCTAAAAGCAATAAAACTTTCCCAGACCGCAGCTCTGAGAGGGGAAATATCAAACGAGCTTTAGGCATTTGTACATTTTACATTAAAAAATGGTATTATCTTAATCATTCCCAAGAGTCTCAGATTCTCTTTGCTCCCAGTCTCACTCAGCCAGGGAAGAACAAAGCTGGTGTCCAGCTAAACAAGGACCTTTTCCTGTTCTTTACTCCTGAGTTCTGATGACAGAAGCCATATTTTAAGCTCTGGAAGTTATTTCCAGTAGAAGCATCTGGTACCTTGGCTCTTGCAGCTTCAAAGCTGAAGCTGTTTTCTTAAATTAAGATGCAGAGAAAATCACCAGTCAATATTTTTGTTTTATCAGTGCAAAAATAAATAGCAAACAGAGGAAAGTGTCTCAAACAGAGGTGGTGTCTGAGTGGGATCCTGGATATTGTAGTCCCTGCTTGGAAGTTGTTTAGAAAAGCTGGAGACCTTCAGAACTGAGAGGGAAATTTGCCTGAGGACAGCGTGGGCTGAATGTAGGATTTGGCTCTGCACAGAGAAAACCACGCTCAAATATATTCTCAAATATGTTTTATTAACTTGGTATTCGCTTGGGGAAGTTAAAGCTGTTTTAAGGGAAATATATGCAGTACAAATTGCAGTGATTTCATTGATCTTTTGCAGCAGATCCGTTCTTCTGAAGATTTTTGGAGGGGGGACAATGGAAGATGTTGAATTCCGTGTTCTGTCACAGCAGGGAATTGTTAAAGGCTGCGTATTAAAGTGGGAAAAACACCTGCCAGTCCTTCTGGGCTTTTCTGTTGGTAAAGAGGAACAGTGACCTCTTATCTTTTGTAACAATTTGTAAGTTGCTTTGCATATATGGAATATATTGCCACCCCTGTTTTCAGTAGAAACACAAACAACATGTACTACTGATGTTCAGGAATTACCTTTTTCTTTGTCTAAGTGAAGTAGTTTGAAAATTTTCAGCTTTTTTTATTTCCTAGACACCTTTTAAATTATTAACTACTTATATGTGTAAGTCTGACATGGGATGAAGAATAATCTTGTGGTTTTGTTATGGAAATAAGAAATGGAAAATTGGGTACATTTGCATTTCTTTACACAAAATTGTTCTTTTTTGTAGTAGACTGTGATACAACCTGAGGACCTCACAGCTCATCCGCAGAACTCCTTTAGGGTTTTTTTTTAATGGAAAATATAATTCTCTGTTTCCCGACAGATGTTTTTACACTTGCACTTTTGCATTTTCTCCTTCTTAATGATCACAGAAATAGCAGTTCGGGTAGAGGGGAAAAAATCCTTTCACCAACTACAGGCAATTTTTTAAAAGTTAATCTGCCTAACACCGTGTTAATGTTTATGTGTTGATATTAATGACTGAAAATGGTCCTTTTTCCTCACACCTTAATCACAATTACAGAATTGGCACTGAATGGTTTGGAAGGGACCTTAAAGATCATCCAGTGCCACCTCTGCCATGGGCAGGGACACCTCCCACTGTCTCAGGGTGCTCCAAGCCCTGTCCAACCTGGCCTTGGGCACTGCCAGGGATCCAGGGACAGCCACAGCTTCTCTGGGCACCCTCTTCCCACCCTCCCAGGGAACAATTCTTTCCCAATATCCCATCCATCCCTGCCCTCTGGCAGTGGGAAGCCATTCCCTGTGTCCTGTCCCTCCATCCCTTGTCCCCAGTCCCTCTCCAGCTCTCCTGGATCCTTCTCCAGGTGAGCATCCCCAGCTCTCCCAGCCTGGCTCCAGCCCTTTGAGCATCTCCATGGCCTCCTCGGGGCTCTCTCCAGCAGCTCCAGGCCAGGGCAGGGTGAATCCTGGCCCTGGGGACACAGTTGTTGACACAGTCAAGTTGCATTCCATGAAAAGACCTCACAAGCAATAATCTGGTGTAAAACCTTCACTGGTGCACCATCACACAAAGTGGGGGTTGCGTGTTTTAAAATTAAGGCAATGTGGTGATTTAATGCCTGCAAAATTATAACAGGTCCAGTGTTGCTATCAGGGGGAATAAAATCCTGATCAAAAGGGAGCTTTTGGAGAGAACTGTGAGCTATAATGCTCATGAGCTGGTTTGTGCTGTGTTAAGGCACAGTTTGATATGTGCTGCTGGTTAACCATGCACTTTCAATTATTGCACACCCCCGCCTAAGAGCCACAGAAAATATGGAATGATTTCTCACAGGGGGGTAGTTTCCATCGCTGCTCAATAAAGGAAATGGGTTCATCTGTGCTAAACAAAG
This sequence comes from Petroica traversi, assembly GCA_025920805.1. Lineage (NCBI taxonomy): Eukaryota > Metazoa > Chordata > Aves > Passeriformes > Petroicidae > Petroica > Petroica traversi. The sequence continues at coordinate 1,775,029 of JAHLSL010000068.1, forward strand.
GAAGGAGGCAGGGATGGTGGCAGGGGGGCAGGACGTGGCTCAGTGGCAGTAGAGAGATGGAAAAACGTGTGGGGTTTGGGGAGATGCCTCCGTGTTCTTCTGCTTCCCTCTGCTGGAGTGCAGCAGGATTCCTGCCTGACACCTCTGAGCACATCCAGAGCTGCCTGGGCAAGAGACTTCTGCCAGCTTCATTATTCATTTTAACTTTTTCTGCTCCATTTTGGGGTTTTTTTCAGTAGTTCCACCTGGTCCCAGTGAGTACAACCCCCTCCTGATGGCTGTGGCTCTGTGGTTGCTCCTCTCTGTAATCACGTCTCAGCTTTGAGACTGATGAATAATATTCTGATTTTTGCAGAGCTGTGTGGAGTGTAGGTGCGTGGTTCACCTTTATAGGGATGCTGCACCCATGTCTATCATTACAGGCCCTGAAACCCCAGTATATTAGAAAGCAAGCAAATGCAGAGCTAAATTTGTGCCAATTCAAAGGTGTTTCAAAGAAAAATATCTAAATGTCTGTGATATTGTTTGCCCAGAAGTTTTTATGCCATTTAATTACACCGTATTGCATTAAGCTGTACTTACAAAAATGGAGGACTGTCTTAACATAGCAGAGAATTCACTTTTTAGCACTGAAATAACAGGAATTTTAATAGAGCACATCACCCATCACTGCTGAAGAAGTGCTTCCCCGTTGCTTTCCCATTGCCACTCTCCCCCCTCATAACTTTGACGGATTTTGGAAAGAGAAGTAGGTTTTCCCTTTAGAGTTTCACAATTAATCTATGCCAAGTTTAATGCAAAGTTCAATTCTCTTGCAAATAGCAGCCATTATTTGGCAGTTCGTCTGTCAGATCCTGGCTTGGCTCCCTGTGTTTACTACAAAATGGGGCTGCCAGATCTGCTTTGGGAATTATTGAAAGTTTACATTGATGAAAAGGGGATATTTGAAGAAATTTTACAGGAGCTTTCCTTTAGCTCCATAGTTTGCATGTAGCCAGAAAAAAAAAAAAAAAATGCTAAAGACAACGTGATTTCCTCTATGATGCACATAAGTTCATTAATGCACATTTAACCCTGGGAAGTTTGAACCTGTATTAACAACTGATAAAATAATTGCTGTTAATATAAGTAATTAGAGCTGGCAATGCAGTAATTATTATTAATATGAATGCTGATAATTAAAGTGCAAGCTATAGATTCGAGGGTACTTCTAGGTGCATGAGAAATCCTTTTTAATATGGGAATAAGATGAAAAAGTTGTGTCATCAGTGATGGGTGGGTAGCAATCTCTTGGCTTTCCCTAGATGTTGTTGGACTTGCTTCCTAAATAACAACATCTTCTACACTTCAATTTATTAAAAAGAAACCAAAAACAACCAAACCCAAAAAAGCATAGGATTGAAGCAGAAAATAGGATAAAATACTGATGTGTACTCTCTTATTTTTAATACGTTTTCAGTGGGTTTTAGGACATTCTATTAATGGGATCTTAAAAGAGAGGTTCCCTACAGAGTTTCCAGTTCAGGAGTAGTTTTGGTACTATTTTCCATTGTCCTTATTATGAATGACTTTGTGTGCGCATATAGAATAACTAATAATAGTCAGAACACATTTGCTTCTCCTTACAAAATCTAATGCATATTAAATTGTTCATTTGAAACACCCATCAGTAGGAATTTTCACAGGAGGATAGAAAACTAAGATTCAGTATAGAAAGCAAACAGTGATTCAAATTATATTCATTGAGTCCTGCAGGGCCAACTCCAAAGTTCAATCTAACTTGATTTATTTATTTATTCATGTGGCTGTTTTCTGTTCCTTTCTAAGAAAGCTTTTCCTGGGATTTTGTAGTCACACAGAACATTGTAGTCAGATATGAGCCCTCACTTGTGTTGGTTTTCAGTGAGTGCAGAATAGTTGTCCTTACATGTCACAACATTTTTAAGCCACACACACCCCTGCTTAACTTAATTACATCCCATCCAATTGTTTGGAGTGAAATTATTTGGCAGTGTTACATAATTTCAGTATAATATTCAGGTTCAATGCCTTTAACATACATTGACTATAATAATTTCCCAAAGCTCCTTCCCTCTCTGCCATTATTTTATACTCATAAATACCACTTGTGCCAGATGTTAAACGCAAATTTCAAACTCTGTTTATTCAGTGCCATTCTTAGGAGCTGTGGCTTTTTGTCCTGCTCAGTCACAAATGCCTCACCAGGGTAATGTTTAAGTGTAGATATTTATAAGGCAACAAGTCCCCTTCTGTCATCTAAACAAAACAATTTAGGGAAGAATTGGCTTCCCAACTGTGGTTGAAATTGTTTAGAAGTCACCGAGCCACCAGAGAACCCCTGTGCACAGCCACATTCCCATGACCCTGAGCCACCAGGCCCGATGCTGTGTGTTTAATAAATAATGAAACAGATGTTCTCTGCAGCCCTGGCTGTCACTCCATTCAGGCTCACTGTTTTTACTAAATAAATGCAGTTGGTAGCAGTTTGCATTTCATAGCTCTGGCTGTGCAATGAGCAGAATTATTGGGAATAGTTTTGATTTGAATTTGTAATGTATAGTCTATTTGTTGTCCTGAGTGTTCTATAATCTCTTTCCATGCAATGAAAAGTGGTGGCTATAGATTCAATATAAACGTTAGACTCAGTACCAGAAAGAAATCACATGAAGAATGCTATCAAAACACTAAAAACCTTCACAGAGGGTAATATGGCAAAATTGTAAACTCTGAAGGCAAAATTTTGCCTTCTCATAGTCATGTTTTTGTGAGAATTACTAACCAAAGCTCCCAAATTTCTTCAGAAATCACTTATACAAGGGGGATCTTTCTGAGGAAAGAGTCAGCAGGTTTTCCATTTTGAGTGACATGCTGGGCTTTCCTTTTGACTTTTTGCAAAACTTTGATTGGCAGGTAAATTTTAAAAATTAGTATATTTATAAGACAGTTTAACAGTTCTTACCCAATATAAAGGTGTAGCCAAAATGCAGACAGAAGGGAAACATTTTAATGTCTCATTTTGCCGTTGTGTTTTCACTGAGGGTGTTTCAGACCTGCCATTTCAGAATTTCTGTGGTCTTTCTGAAAAGAGTGTTAGCAAGGATGGATTTCAAACCCCAAGGTGGTTTTTAATGAAGAGTTACTGATGTTCTCAATTTCTGACCGTGGCTGTGCAGGGATAGTTCTGACTGAGATGCAGCTGCAGGAAGGAGTCATAAAGGCTTTGAAGATAAAGAGGGTGTGCCAGGACAGGGCCATCACCACGTTTATTTTGCACAGCCCCAGCCTGGAGTTCCTGGAGCTCTGCAATGGACCTAACCTGGTGAACATATGGGAGATGTGGTTCCTTCCTCTGAAATAAATGTTCCTGGTTTTTCAGAGGGGACCCTCACTCCTAGAGGAACAGCAGATGTCTTTGGATGTGTCAAGTGTTTTGGTGATTTGGGTGATTTGATTCCCTTTCACTGGGCTTAAATTAGGAAACATTTCCAAGCTGCTGGAGGCTTTAAAATGTCCTCACTCTTAAATTTCTCTGCTCAAAAATCAGATGGGAACAGCAGTCTCTGTAAAATATTTACCATGTGCCAAGTTAGAATTCATTCCCTTTCATTTACAACAACAGAGATTGTAAAGCTGCAGCATTTCGAGATGATCCCATCTGTAAAATCCTGATTTTACAGTCATTGGACTGTATTCCAGATTAGCCCATGAACAGTTTCTTCCCAGTTCTCCCACTGTATTTTGTGTCACATTTCAGAACAGTGGCAAGAACACTCTGTAATCAGCCTGTGACTCTTCAGCCACAGACTGAACACCACCATTAAACTTTATGTATGTGAGCAGTCAGTAAATGAAGTTTTAGTGTATATAAATCATGGGAACAAGCCTGAGCTGACAGATTTTTTCTTACAGCACCATAAAAAGAAGAATTAGGAACTGAGGGCAACGTGCCTGTGCCAATGCAGGTACCACTGTAAGGCTGTGAACAAGTTTCACACTGAAATGTATTTTCCTGCAGCATAATTTGCAGAGCTGGAAATTTTGTATTTGAAGTAATTAAAGGTGTGTCAGTCTCACTTTTTATGACTTGAGGATCTGTGTGTGTTTTTCCCTGCAGGATCCCAGGAGCAAGCACAAGTTCAAGATCCACACCTATGGGAGCCCCACCTTTTGTGACCATTGTGGGTCTCTGCTCTACGGGCTCCTGCACCAGGGCATGAAATGTGACAGTAAGTGAAGTTCCCCTTCTGCTGCCAAAGGGGGGTTCTAGAAAGGAAATGGAAGCCCTGGACAGCAGCTTCTTACTTCGTTTCTGTGGAAAATACCATTTCAAATGTCAGCTATTTATAGTCCTGGTGTATTTCAAGTGGATATTTCAGTACTATAATAATGTGCTAATGAAAATCACCTCTTCTGCTGAGAACATGGTGTATTCAGCTTGATGGGGCCGAAGAGCCTTTGTCATGGCAATTTTGAGAAAGCCTCTTTTTGGGCTGTCTGGGTGAATACACTCTCAAAGGCTGGAATTGCAGTTCTGTTTGTAGTCAAGGTCTTGCATTTTCCTTGTATTTAATTTGTCTTGGAAGTCTCCCACTAGCAAAACCTAATAATCAATTTAAACCTGCCTCCCTTCATTGCTGACGTGAATGCTCTGTTTCCTTAGTCATATTCCCAGCAAGTCTTTATTCCATCTTCACTTTCTTTCCCCTTGCACTTCATTAATGATATATTTAACCTTCTGAAGTAGATTATTTTATTTTCTGTTGTGTTAACCCTACAGAAAGTATTGCAAGATGGAAACCAGCTTGGTTGAAAACCAGGCAGCCATAATCTGAAAGTCTTGCCAGTAATTAAGCATTAGTATTAGTTTTCACTTAAAATTAATTTTCACTTGATTTTTAGCTTCTCGTGGGTGTCTGAACAATTTTTATGTCCACAGCCTGTGATATGAATGTTCACAAGCAATGTGTGATAAACGTCCCAAGCCTCTGTGGCATGGACCACACGGAGAAGAGAGGGAGGATTTACCTGAAAGCTGAAGTCACTGGTGACAAACTGGAAGTAACAGGTAACAGCTCCTTTTGGAACATTTCAGGTGTTATAAATGTGTGATACACACTGGGAGTTTGTGGGCCTTGGTCAGATCTCTGGGCATTAAAGCCTCTGATTGAGAATTTCCTTCCAGAAGTGGGAGGATTTCATACAACGTGGCTTTGAATCAAGAAACTCTACGAAGCTGTGTTCATAAAAATTTGTAGAAAAAAGGAAAGCTGTAGTAACAGCTTTAAAAACTTGGAAATACTAGTTAGAAAATCACTGAAGTGTCAGTTTTCCCTGTTAGAAGCAGCCCAGCAGGATGAGTTGCTGTTCAGGAAGTCACCCATCATCTCTAGAGCACAAGAGATACACTGAGCCTCCATCAGCTGAGGACTCGTTTCCTGTATTGCAGAGTATTGAATAAACAAAGGCAACTGGGATTCAATCCCAAATATTACTCCTTGTGAGTTTTAAAATAAAATAAAAAAATAGTTCTCACATTCTATAAGCTTAAGGTTGCCAAGCTGGGGAGGAGGCAGAGAAGGGAAGGAAGGAGAGGGTGACATTTGGTTTCCTTGGGAGCGTTTCTGTGATATTTGTGAATTATCTGGGGTTGTGCACACCCAGACCTGCACACCCACACCCCATGGACCCATCCCGAGCCTGAAATTCCAGAAAATACTCCATGAAACCAGAGCAGGGTACCATGCTTTTATCACTGCCTGTTTGGTGTTGCAAAATGGGATTGAATTTGGGGGCAAAGTCAGAGCAGGACAAAGTAGGAGGTTTCTTAGAACATCTCCTTTGCCCAGAGGAAATCAAACCATCACTGAGTTTTCTCAGCCTCCAGAGCCAGCAAACTACCCTGCTGACATTATTCCTCTGTGGCTTTTCTCTTTCTAAATCCAAATACCTCCATATTCTCCTGTCAAGCCCTGTAAAATGCACTGAAAAGGAGAAGTTTGATAAAATTTAGTTAGAAAGGATCAGAATAGATCCCAAGTGATGCTTAATTGTGGCTTAACTTTTCAAAGAGCTTCCTGTCAACGTGGGAGGGGGAAATTTGTCCAAGGTACTGTCATTAACAGAAGGTGGTTTCACTAAGTAATGAGGCGTTTCAGAGATGGTGATGTGGCTTCTAAAAGTAATTGTACCATGAGAGGGAATTAATTTAAAAATCATCCGAGTGACAAAATTTAATATTTGCTTTATTCTAGGCCACTTTGCAGCAAGGCTCTTAAATATGGCTTAAACTTTCTGTAATAATACACATAATTTGACAAATAGCATGTGCTTATTTCCTGATGATGCAGTTGGTTTCTAATCCTTTTAGGGACAAAAATGTGTTTCACAAGTCATTGTGGAGCCAAGGTACTGTGAAGTGATTATACAAACAAAGATCCTTTTAGTTCACAGTTTTATTTGAAAAGGTCTTGTCTGGGAGGTGAAGGTGGTAAAATTGTAACAGATATTTTGTAGGTTTTCTCCATAGGCTCTTTTTGGTGTGAGTTTACTTGGCAAATGGCATTTCTATTGTGTTTATAAATAAAACATTTCCATCCCACAATTAAATAGGTTTCTGGACAGCAAGAAGGATGTTTACCATAACTTTGTTATGTATAAAACAATTCCAGTGCTGTTGTTGTGGTTGAGGCTTGTCAGCACTTCCAAGCTTTCTTTAAATGAAAATGACAATTGTCCTGAAAGCAAGCTGCTTTTTTTTTTGTTTTTACATAAAAAATACCATATGGACTAAGCCAAAATGATGTTTTAGGTGCCTTTTGTGTATATTTAACTGAAAAGCAGATTAGCAATTGCCAGTTCATGGACAGATTACAAAATGCAAAAAAAATCTCCTAGAATGCCATTGCTTCTAAAATATTTATTGACAAAACCTTTGTTAGAATATCCAGTTCTCAGAGCTCCCAGGCACAACAGCACTGCCTTTAGCTTTGGAAAAGGAGGTGAATTAAATGTCCAGGAGGTTATGGAACAGCAGGAAAAATAATCAGTGATTGACTGTTTGGTTTGAGCCTTTGTCTGAATCTTTTTCAAAGGAATGACTCTGTAGGTGTTGAACTCCTCCAGCTGAATTCCTCAGTATCCCTGCTCTGCATCCTGTTTTGGTTGCTAATTAGCTCCTGCTGATTCTTTCCCAGCCAGCCTTGACTGCCTGCAAAACATTTGTGCTGCTGAACGGGACCTGGTGTTGGCAAATTGCAAATCCTTGGGCACCCCAACCCTCCAGCCCCAGCAGGGCATGGCTGGCAAAGGACAGATTCAGGACGTGCTCCTTTAGGGGACAGGGTTTATTTAGCACATCCCAATTTGCCTCTCTTTCCCTCTGCCTGCTTCTCCGGGGGGTTTTGTGGTGCCTTTTGTTTCCAAGAAGCCCCACAGTACCCACACACACACACCCACACCCACCCACACACACACCCACACCCACACACACCCACCCACACACACACACCCACACCCACACACACACCCACAAACACCCACAAACACACCCACACCCACACACAGTTTCCCTGATAAACTGTAGGAAATAGTGCTGGTTTTTAATTCCCTGTGAATTCCTGGAAGGAGCTGCCCAGTGGCTCTCTCAGATTATCCACAATCTCCAAGTTGGCAGGTTCTGAATGGAATTCATGGTGGGAATAATTCAGTCCTGTGCATAAACACACTTCATGCCAATTAACTAAGTCAGGTCTTCCACCCAGGTGCATCAGTGTGGACACAAAGGTTTATCTGTGGGAATTGCAGAGACTCTGCAACACTTCCTCCCAGAGGAGTTGGAATTCTGGATTGATAACCTCTACCATAACCTCACCCTCTTCAATCTGTGCATTTGTTCAATGCTCATTTGTGCTGTAATTCTTAAAAATCACTGGTTTATTTTCAATGGTGGTGTTACTTGCGTGAGAGTTGCATTGAATATTAATAATTTATGGCACTTGCAGTAGAGAAATGTGGTAGTTTTCTTTTTATGGAAATACTCTTGAAATGCATATTTCTGAAATCTCTTGAGTTCATGACCCTTTCACAGGTTGGATTGACGTGGGGGGTTTGCTCTTAAGCATAGTAAAGTGCTTTTTGCTATTCTTAATCTCAGCTTTTTACACTGAATTTTCTTCCTCCTGATGTGTGCTAAAAGTTTTTCCACTCTTACATTTGCTCCTTGACCCATCTGATAATTTAGGGCTCTTTTGAGTGAGTTTGTAGGTGGTTGAATCGCAGCTCTGATTTTTTTAAGCTTTATTTTTTGAATTATTTTTATAGTGAATGAACAATAACCTTTGTGAGAAAAATAACCCCATCTGCTGCAGCAATATATAAAATGCTGCCATGATACTGGAGCTTTAAACTGTGACCTCCCAGGCACTGGAAGTTGGATGTGACAGCAGCTGACAAGGAGGATCTGCCACTAATTTAGAGACAGGATGGTGGTGACTCTCTGGCAGCTAATGCACCCCCTGTTACATAAATCTTATTAAAACACATAAAGGCACAACCCAGAATTTTCAGGGGGTTTTACCTGTATTTTCCTAAGCTGCAAGGATCAGAAATTCTGGTTTTATTCTTCAGTGGTGCTGCTGATATTTAGAAGCAGAGGAAAGCTGGCAGTGATCCCTGCAGGGCTGGGAGCTCCCAGGAGGCTCTCCAGCAATGACCTCCCCAGGAGCTCCGTGCTCCCCGCTGGACATTTCCCAGATTATTTAGGAATGCTGGAATGCTGAGCCACCTCCTGGCACTGCACATTAATGTCTTGTCATGCAGCTGGGGCAGGAGCCTCACCCAGACAGGCTGGGGACACAACTGCAGAATTTTGGCACATTTCAAGATTCTCTTCAAAATTACTTCCTTAAAAGACCCCTCCATGCACACACACTGATAATTTTATTGTGATTTTCTGGGTCAGTGATAGTGTCTGTCTTTGCCAGCATTAATTTTGTATTATCTGCAGCTGATTTGAAAAGGCAAACATACATTAATATTCTGGCAGTCTTTAGTACAAAATATCTCTAAAGGGATCCCAAATAATTGTTTCCACATGGGAGACATTTTTAACATCTCAAAAAACCACAAATCTCATGGTTTACTTCACTAATACATTCTTTCAGACACTCCCAGAATCTGCAGGGCTGCTGCAGTCATTACAGGAAAAGCTGTGCCTTTAGTGATGCCAGCCCTGTGACAATAAAAGCTTCCTTCCCACTTCAGTCATTAAATTTACTTTACCATGAAGAAACAGGCAATGCAAGGTGTTTAAAAAAGCCATTAATTTCTCAGTAATGGCTGTCTGCATGCTTCCAAAAATATTAACTAGATCCTGTACATTTATATAAGATGAGAATTAGAAATATAACAGCCTGAAGCCTTTTCCAGATTATTTGATCCATGTTGTGATAAGATTTTTGTTTCATTAAGCAGCTGTCATGCCCAGCAGTGCATATATTATAAGATTATATTTTTTGTAAAGATAATCTTCCTTTAAAAGTAAAATAGAATTGCTTCTATGAGATTTCCAGGTGAACTTAAAACTGGAGGACCTATTGCAGGCACAAGAACTGAGGAAGCAGTGTTAGGGCTGATGGTTCATTCTTTGTTAGTAGGAGAGAATATCTGAATAAATACAGAGGAATCAAGTCTCATGCAGCATTGGTTCATTTTCCTTCTTCTAGACATTCTTCTAGATATTCATCAGCTCTTTCTTGTTGAAATGCTGGTGTTCATTATGTTGCCACTTTTCAGGGCTCAGGCACCGGGCTCAGGAGGGATATGGAAAGAAATCTTCACTGGGCAGGGGAGCAGTTATGGAATGGAGAAAAGTCTCATCTCTGAAAGCCCTTTTAGTGGTGAAAACTACAGAGACTGAAAATTGCTTGCAAAGCAGGATTTTTTTCGGAGTCAGTTGTACCTGTGAGTCACAAGCAGCTCCAGAAAGGAAGCATTCAGTGAGTTTTAATAAAATCTCCTAATAAATCTTCAATGAAAGCTGAGCAGTTTTGGAGGCAGCTTTGAATTTTGCATGCGAAGAGTAAAAATCCAAAAATGGGAAGAAAGACTATTGTCAGCAATAGGTGAATCTTTTAAACTGATTGAGGGGTACAGGAAGGTACTGGGGAGAAATTCCTTGGCTGGAAGTGCAGGATCCTCTGTCACTCCCTAAGGCATCTGTGAATTGGGCAAATCAGAAAATCTGCACCAGAAACTTCTTCAGGAGGCATTGAGAATTTTGGAACAATTTACCAGCGCTTTATTGTGAGGAGACAGGAATTTATGATGTACTGGAGCTAAAAGCAGTCCCCCTTTCCCTTCATTCCTCTGGATGCTGTGCCAGGTGAGACCACTGGAGATGGCAGTGTTTCCCAAAAGCAGCTTTTGGCACAAGAGTGAGACATTTCTGCTCATCTAAGCTGCCTGCAGGACTAAAAGATCGGCAAGAAATGGTTGCTGTGATTAGTAACCTGCTTTATTATCCACATTTGGGAATTCAGGAAAAAGGTAGCAGTGAGTCTCTTGTAAAGGAACTGGTAATCATTCAGCTTTGTCCTGGGGCAGAAACATTTATTAAGCCATTCCCATGATTAAATTTATCTGCTGGTACCACAGGAAGCTGCAAATCCACACCTGCATATGGCTTGCAATTCTTGACCCACACGATCTCATGGAAAAAGTTCCAGCTTTGTCATCCACTCTCTGAATTTCTTAAAATCCTGCTTGAATTTCTTCTCTTTACATGAAATGTCAGTTGTTCTCTGCCAGCCCACTCTGTTTTATTTAGGTTTTTATTTAAAGTATAAATACCTAAGAACCAGCTCTGTATTTGTTCATGTCCTCACACTATTCCTGGAAAAGTGAGTGTCCCAATTTCAGGCACAGCTCCCGGATGGATGCTGCAGGTTTATAAACAGCACTTGATAGAAGAGCCATAGGACAGTCGTCAAATACTCTGCATTTTCTGCTGAATACACATTTATGATCTCCATTAACAAGGAGGAGGAAAATGGCACATTTTGTCCCTAATGGAAGCTGGCGATTATTTCTGGGTTCTAGGAGGAAAACCTGTGCAAGACTGGATTTATTGGAGACATCAATCCACACTTGTCTTTGTTGTTTTTTCATCTGTGTGATTCCTCAGTCCCCATAAAGAGTCTAATCTGGAGAAAACATTAGGAAATTTAACTTGTGGCAGTTGCTTTGCTCAGTACAGAGATTATTATCACTCTTAAAGCCTATGACAGAAAATTGACAAGTAGATTTCAGGTTTCTGCCCAAAGTGAGGCTGAACTGCACCTCCTTTCAAGCTTCTCTAATTTAGAGTAGCATCACTATTGCAGTGTTGAGTTTAATTAACCAATAATTACCAAGCAGGATGAGATTGCTTGCTATGGTTACAATTATAGCACGATTCAGCCACTGTAAAGTGATTTATTTTTGTGGAGTTATTTTTCATTTAACTTTCTCAACCACACACCAGAGATGTGGCCTTTGGTGGGGAGGGGAAAACTCTTCTTCATGCCAATTCTCCCAGAGAAACCTGATCTGTCCCATTAAAAATAGGGCACGTTGAAGAGATGAACCACTTGGATGCTAATTCTTGATAAGCACTATTTAGCACAAGTATCATCACGCTGTTTCCTCAGGAAAAGAAGTGCTAAGTCAGTTGGAAAAAGATGTCTGAGGGTATTAATTATGCAGACAAAAGTACAAATGGGCCAGATATCTTAAAACAGGGAGTGAGATAATGACTTTCTTGCAGCCTGTATTTAGTACATGTTGCATTTTTCCTTCCCAATTAATCTTTGAGCTTCTCTTTCTTGAATTTAGAGGTTTGTTTCCATGTCCTGTGCTTGCTGCAGAAGAAAGCAGCAATTTTATCCATGCTGCCATGTCCTGCTGCTGCCAGAGCTGATTTGCAGCATTTATCAGGAGTGGCTTTGTCCAGGGATCCCTCCGTGACAGAGCCTCCACCCCCACCCAGCCAATAACTCAAAATTCTGCCTGTTTCACACTGGGCCTCTGCAGGTAAAATTTAAACATAAAAGCTCAGCCTGAAGACAGTAAAATGAAGCAATTTTGTTCAGAGCGTGTTAGCGAAAAACTTACCAGAGTTTATTTTTAGGAAGATGTAGAACATGTGGAGAGTTCTGCTCCTCATTTATGGCAAAGTGCAGCACAGAAATAAAAATCAAGAAGTGGATTTTCAAGTAATAGCTCCTGTGCCAAAGCTGGCAGTGCAGTCACAAAAACCATGCAGAGGAAGACTGAAAAAAACTCTACCAAAAAAGCGATAATAAACCCAAATATAGGATGAGAGAAAGCAGCTTGCACTGAAAGCTGTCACTTCATCCTTCACTCACTTCGTGGTTCTTAGTCCCTTTGGGATTGTAAATACTTAGCTAAAATAAGTTATTTAATCTCAGTGTTATTCCTTGGAAGTATTTGAAGATTATTTTCAGTGTGTTGCATTTTAAAAATTGGGTGTTTTGTTTTTTTCGTGGGTTGAAATGTTTTTCCAGCTCATCACTGGGTGTGAAGAACCCCAGAGGGCAAACTCAGAGTAAATGAGAGTGGGGACAATTTCTCTGGCCTGAAAGGTTTCCCCAGCTGCAAAACCTTGTCAGCTTTAGCCATTGATTGTGGAAAAGTACAGATGGAATGGTCTGCAAGAAAGATTTCTGTTCTGCTCTTTTAAAGTACAGAGGTTTTTCCTGACGTAATTCTTTGAGGAATACATGTAGCGAATAGAATTACACTTTATTCTGAAATTTTATCCCATAAGCATTTTCTGTCTCTCCTTTTAAAAGCAGAAATTTAAGAAACTTAACCAGTATCAACTGTTGGGTCAAGTTAACCTGATTCATTTCCAGCCGTGATCTAATTTCATTAATTAATTTACAGCAGAGTATCTGTTCTGCATGAGATTTATCTTGACAAATGAAGTAGTGTCCTCCAAATCAGTAGCTCACATTCCTGTACTCCTCTAATTCTATATGTAAAATACTGTCTCTGTTGTTTGGATGCCTTTTAACCTCCATGCTGGGAAACAACAGATTGAAATCCTGGGAAGGTCTGTTATTTGGAGTTCTAGTACGAAAATGCCGTTTAAATCTGGGGGAAAGGAGAACAATGCCTTGAGCAAACAGTAACCATTTGTTGCTGAAGATGCCGAAACCTTTTTTTCTTTTCTTTTTTTTTTTTCTCTTCTTATTAGCTCTAACTGACTTTTAAGTGGCTCTAAAGTCCAAATTTCTGTAGGAAACACTCTTCATCAAGAAATATTAAGTTGCTTAAAGGTTGACCTTTCCTAAATTTCCTTTCAGATTTCTTCAGTTAGGCAGATGAATTTTAGAAAGCCCTCCTGAATGGAAGCAGTAGCTGAGGGCAGTGTCAGTCCTGGATAATCTCTCCAGGGACTCTCAAAGGCTGGAATTCCTTCATCCCTTAGGAGCCACAGCACCTCAAAACTTCTTGCAATCTCCCTTCCAGAAACAATTCTAACCTAAACTCTGACTGTGACAGGGGAATTCCTGGGTGGAAGCTGTTTCAGTCCCAATCAAGCCCAGAGGTTGCTGCCCCAGGGTTTGAGATGCACAACCATGAGCTCCAAATTCCCCATCCCAGTCGATCCCAGTTCATCCCAGCATGGCTGGTTGGGGTGGGACAGGGTTTCTCAGCATGAGGAGAATTCACCTTTTATTCTTCAGAATTCTCCTTCCAGGATGTGTAAATGTTGCTCAAGTGTCAGCAAGAGGGAGGGCAGTGCTCTTTGCTCAGCCTTTGGGATACTCCAGCCCCTCCGGGTTCCTTGGGGATCGGGAACAGCTCGAGATAAATTAACTCACTTTGTTTCTTTCTTTGACGTTGTAAAACCAGAAGCTGCATTAGGATTTTGTCAAGCTGGAGCTCCACTTGCCTTCCCTGCACTTATCCCTTGGTTGCTGTCATGACAATGCTCACAACGATTCCATCTGACAGCTAATGAGCCGTGAATCCGTGGGAAGGGTGTTAGAAACCTTCCAAAGAGGGCTTGTGTCAAACACCTGATCCTCTGCAATCCACTGTGATCTGGCTGTGGCTCTTACAGCTTTTGGCTCCTAATCTGTGGTTGTATAACCTAAGAGTGATGAGGGAACAAAAGCACAAAGGATTGGTACCTGCTTAGAAAAATTTCAGTGATGGATTCAGGTATTTAATCATTGCACTGCAGGGAGAGCTGCCTGGGAGCTGCGTGTTGCTTGTGAATCACTCTTCTTTCCTGTCATTGCTCCCTGCTATTCTTATAAATATCACTCAGTACAACCTTTCTTTACAACAAGTAGTTTCTCCCATGCCAAGTCTGACAAGTGGGTTTCACATCTTATTTATTTGTCAACGTGCTCCAATAGCTCTGGTCTGACATGTAATTTCTTTCTTACCAGTGATGCGTAATCCTGTGTTTTATATTGGCAGTGAGAGAAGCAAAAAACCTCATTCCCATGGATCCAAATGGACTTTCAGATCCTTATGTCAAACTGAAGCTCATCCCAGATCCTAAGAATGAAAGTAAACAAAAAACAAAAACCATCCGTTCTACCCTGAACCCAGACTGGAATGAGTCATTCACGTTGTGAGTTTAACACCCTGATTTACTGGGGGGGTCTTTGCAGGTATTCAGTTGTTTATTTCAGTGTTGCCAACTCCTCCCTTTCTGTCCTTTTCAGTAAATTAAAACCTGCAGACAAAGATCGCCGGTTATCCGTAGAGGTCTGGGACTGGGATCGAACAACCAGGAATGATTTCATGGGATCTCTCTCTTTTGGGGTGTCAGAGCTTATGAAAATGCCAGCCAGTGGATGGTAAGAGTTTCTGAAAAGAGAAGAAGAGAATATATCACCAAAAGTTTTAAATCTGTCTTTTTTTTCAATGTGATCTACCTTTTTTTCTTTTTTTTATTTTTTTGAGCTTCCCACTGTGTTTCAGGTTATAAATTCACTGAAAGTGCAACTAAACCTAGGAAACACAGGCTATATATATTAAAGGAGGATAATAAAACAATTGCTTTTCTTCTGTGGTATTTCTGAAACTTCTGCTGGAGCCAGGAGCTGCTGCAAACTCAGTTCTGTGTACATGGTCTTGTGATACAAATTTTATTTTTATCTCCAATATGATGTGTTCAATACTAAGTGTATCATGTTATATATAGCTCTGCAAATTCCAAGCACATGGAAACTGATCTCATAAAATGCCATCTCGTTACCTGCCAGGAGAGGGGTAGAACTCACCCCATCTCAAAAAGGACATTTCTTCAAAGACATTGGTTTAGGGCTGTGGAAGCCCTGTAGAGAAAGGCTCCTCCTCAGGGCTGATGTCTCCCATCAAATCCCAGCATGAGTGGGAAGAATCTCCTTGTCCATTAAACTGCCTTGACAGATAGATTGGGATTAAAGTCCTGATTTCAGGTAAAATATATTCTATTTCTGGGTTTGCTTCAGGTCTTTGAGATCGGTTCTTTGCATATCCGTGACGTTGATACAAACCACACACAAACAACTATATCAGACTTTAAATCTATCAGGAAAAGATTGTAAAGTCACCAGTTTTTTCTCAAATCTACCGCAGGTACAAGCTGCTGAACCAAGAAGAGGGTGAATATTACAATGTTCCAATTCCAGATGCAGGTGAAGATGGAAATGCAGAGCTCCGGCAGAAGTTTGAGGTGAGGATTAAGCACAGATGCGTGCAACTAAATATTGCATTTATTTTTCACTTTACTACCAAAAAAAGAGTCTGTTAAATGATACATATGTTAGCATGCTCCTATTTCTGTCCCTGTGTGTGTCTTTGGTTTTCTTGAAGATTGGACCAAATGGTTTAATTCAGAGGTGGCATCATTTTCCTGACAGTTCAGCTTCTCTGCTATGACACTTAGAAGTTGGAATTTTAAAATATATTATGTCAAGTGTATGTAATAATTTCAATTGCTGCAAAATCTGCCAGCCACTATCACTGATATCTGCATTATTTGACAAACTAAATTCTCAGAAACAACGGTGCTTTAATACTTTGAATGTTTCACACTGTAAGCTGAGGTGTTTCAAGAAAATACTTTCAATGTTCATACTTTAAAGTCTTTGTAGAATGTTTTCATGTGAAATTCTGATCTCTCTAGTGTGGGAACGAATGTTGATGTTTTTTAAGGGTCAGAGGAATTGTTGGTTATGTACAAAAAAGAAAATCCAGAGAAAAGTGATGCTTTCTGCAGTGTCTTGTCTCCTGGAGAAGTTGGTAGCCACAAGAATGGTCTCATGTGCCACACAAAGGAGTTTTTTGTTAATGATCAGACTCTGCCTCTTCTGACAACCACAGCCAGAAGTACAACAAAGTATTTGCAGAATTACCACAAAATATTTGCTGGCCACTGAGCCCAGGAGCAGGACAGGTATGGCCTGTGGTGGGAGGGGGTTTGCTGGTGCAGCTCCTCTCCTTGCCTGCTCTCCCAGCTGCACACACAGCCAGGAGCTGGAAATATTCCAACCTGCACTGTTTACAACCTTAGCCAAGCTGTTGGTCCAAAACATAATGAATGTACCTGTTGTGCATAAACAAACCTGCCTGTTCCTTTCAACCTGAAATGGCAATTTTCTATGTTCACCATCAGGCAGAATTCTCCATTGTTATTATAAAAGATGGGTTAACCCACGAAAGTGAGGAAAAACGGCACATGTTCAACTTTCAAGAAAGAAAAATAAAAGGTGCACCAATTTCTTCTGATCAGCTCCCATGTCTGCAGCATGAACTATGGTTTTTGTTATACATTTGAGAAGTATTTGAACCTCCATTCCATTTTCCTTTCTTTACAATTGTGATCTGACCAGTGTGATTTCATTTTGCTGCACTAGGTCATTTGCTATTCAAGATCATGTTTATTTTTTATCCTCCCTAGAAATAATAGCTTCAAAAGTAGTTTTGTCCATGTTTCAGAGCCTGGAATTGGATGGATATTTATATATTGGTGGTATAGGTGTAAAAATTTACTTGTTTTTCCTCAGGTCAGAGACAGCACGGAAACAAGTCACTAAAATTGTCCATTTAAAAATCCAGATATTACTTGCAGTGTGTTTGCATATTGAATTTACAATCCCTGAGGTTGAATCTTAGTCCTGCTGTAAATGCTTTGGTTGAAGGAGGAACAGTCAGGGTTTATCCATGTCCTGCAATGAAGTGGAGTAGAAATCCTGAGAGGGTTCATGTAAAGCTCCTGGAGCTGGTCCCAGAGACAGCAGCTTCACCCGGGGCAGCTCTGCCTCAGAAATAATTAGTCTGTCTCAAAGTCTAATTAGTTCAGCCTCAGCACTGTGTATCTGAGGCTCTCCCTGTTCTGGGCCAGCCTGCTTGGTGCTATTTGAGTGAGTGAATTAATCCAGGGAAGGGAATGGGTCTTCAGCAGGCACACGGTGTCTCCAGGAGTGTAATTTCCCGAGCTGGAAAAAAACTGTTTTATAACTTGGTGATGATAAATGAGAGTGTTGGTAGCTGAACAAACCCTGTGATTGTGATGAGGCCAGGCCTGGTGTAGGGCAGTGTTCCAGGGCTGAAGGATTTGGGTTCACCCTCTCATCCTGTCACTAAGTTTGCCATTATGAGAAGGAGCAGAGGGAAGCAGCACCCTCATGGAATATTCTTCCTTGGTTTCAAGGGGCACCATTGTGATGGCTTCTAAAAATTCACAGCACAGATGTCTGAATGGTGGTATTTCACTTATTAGCTATTCTGGTATGGCACATAAGTGGTGCTGACTCTGATCATCTTTTCCTTTATTTCTGTGATCATTTATATCCTGGCTTGCACAGGCATTTTATTTTAGGTGCCCTGTAATAAGGAACAAGTAGACAGCACTGAGAAAAATGCTGCTATTTGTGATTTTATGACATCATCTAAATAAATATTTCCACTCTTCCAAAATCAGCATTGGAGCCTTACAGGAAGAAGATTGCAGGTCTTGACTGTCACTTTCCTAGGGGAGTGAATTTGTCAGGAGTTTAGAAATACAGATAGACCCAGGGGCCACATACCAGTTTATGGAAGGAGTAACACCAGAGCTTTTCCCAGTGGTGCTTGGTCTATATTTTTGTATATGACCATGTGGTTGGTAGCCAAGCTCTACTGATGTGAGTACAAAATGACAACAATTTCCACAAAAATATTGCATTAGAAATATCAAATACTTAAATAATGGTGGCCTTCAGAGTAAAGGGCTGTATAAAAACCTAAGAGACACAGGAGTACAGAAACTTTAGGATTAGGATCACATTGTTTCGTATTAAGAAAGAATAAGATTATTTTCAGAAAAATAATAAAATAATTATTTTAGAAAAGACCAGAGAGGCAATAGATGCAGAATTTCTGAAACCACTTTCTGATCTTGAAAATTCTAAGATGCTCTGAAATTGTGCTTTTAACTGAAGTTTAGAAGTGTGGGTTGTAGGACCTCGAAGAGCACTTAGGAGCTGCCTCCCATTTGAATCAGAATTTTAAGAATATTTGCCTGCATCTGTATTTCAACAGAAGCTTCAAGATTTGGCCTCAAGCTCTCATTGATCTCAAACCATTTACACGGTACCATCACATCCTTCTTAGCACATCCCTTTCACAGCCCAGATTTCTTATGGAAATGTGGCTCTTGGCCGCACAAATCTCACAGAAATGCTGCTTTGCTCACTGGACCTCTTGGCACATATTCTTCAGTCATTTTTCCAATGTAAATCTACCATAAAATAGCTATACAAGATTATAAATAAGCAAATAACAATAGATTCAAACATTCTCTTCAATAATATTTGTAACTCATTTCTAAAAACTACATATCATGAGAAGTTTCCTTATGGCCTATTCTGCCACATCTGAAACAGTGAAAAATTAACACACAGCCTTTGGCCTGAATGGACCCTATCCAATAAATGGGACCAAATTTGGAAAGGAAGGAATTGAGAAGGGTGGTGCTTTTTTTCCCTTTTATATTTTATTGCAAGGAGTTTTCTTATATTCAATGTATTATCAATATGCACAGGCAGTATATAGAAATTGAGGTATATTGTGCAGAGGTGGAATGCAGTATTTTCTATACAACAAATTTTGTTCAATCTATATATTTTCAGGATGTCATCTCTCACTAAAACTCACAAATCTATTATCTGCTCATTTAGTAGTGTGATCAAATCTGTCCTCAGTGATTTATACATGATACATCATTATTAATATTTGGAGATAAAAATATACTCCTGTAGGAAGTGGAGGCAGGATAAAATCTGTCACTATTTTTCAGTTGCTTTTAACCTTTAGATGAGAATTTTCTCTCTGGAATGGCATTATTTGTGGCCATCTCAAAATGCAGCTCCCTTCTCACCAGGCATGTTCAGAATAATCGTGGCTGCTCCATAATTGTCTGTGCTGAGGTTGCCATGGGAACTCCCAACAGTCCCAGGTGCCTCTGTGGACCCAAACTAGGAAATCTTCTGACTGCAGCATCTACTCTTTGTTATGTACTTATTTCCTTCTTCCAGTACTTTTCTAGTCAGAGAAAAAAGCAGGATATTTAATAATGCAACCTTCTGGGGTTTTTTTCTACCTGGTTGTGATTTGAGCAGTAAGATGCTCTTGCCATTTAGGGCATCATTCCTTTTTTCCTGAATTTGGGGGAAAGAAATGTCAAAATTCTAAAACTTCTATTGTAGGAAATTATTTGAGTTTAGTCAAGCCCCTTTTACTTTTCCTGCTTAGTAAAGCACTTCTTGGTACTTAAATATCATCTTAGAATAATAATAGAATAATACTGGTTTAAAAGTAGGCTGGTGAATTGTTCTGTGTTTCCACACCACCAGCACTGGGAAATGTTATTGAAAATAAAGCTGCTGTTGTGGTCCATAGAAAGGGTTTTTTTAATTAAACAAAGAACAGAGCAGCCATACCCTTACCCATGGACACATTTAGTGAGCTCGAGGTGTGTTGGTGATGGGAGCAGGCTGAGGCACCACACCCAGCCCTGGCAGCTGCAGAGATCCCAGCAGTGGCTGTGGGGGAATGGGGTTCTGCTCGTAAAATCCTCATTTTAGCATCTCTGGGAGGACACATAATGGTCCTCCTGGTGCACACTCTTCACATGTCAGAGATGTTCTTCTGTTCTGATTATTTCCTTTAGTGTAGCTCTCTGGGTGGCTTTCACAGGAACAAAATCCTTCTCTTAATTTCTGAGAGCTCTGACTGCTGTCCCACCACAGGGACTGTGCCTGGACCCTGGGAGGGGACAAACATGCACATCCACAGCCCTGGCTTTGAGTCCTGTTTGTTGAGAGATTCCAGCTGCTCTGGCCATGGAATTGCTGATGGAGTCTGGACAGGAGCTGGACCTGCAGCTCGTTTTTGCAGCCCTGACCTGAGGAGAGGGAACAGAGCTGAGAACAGGATGGACGTTGTGTCTGAGCACTGGAAGTGGTCAGTCTGTGGTGACATTTGGGTCACCTCTCAGTGTTTCTAAACTGAGCTATTACTAGGATCCTAAAGAAAATGTCCTCTAAAACTCCTTGTCATTATTACGACCCTAAAGAAGATGTCTTCTAAAATGCCTTATCATTTTAAAAATAAGAGCAGGAAGGACGTGGAGCTTGGCCATCAGGCTCGGTTATAAACACCTGGAACCTCTCCAGTGACGCAGGATCTCTGAGATATTTCTGCTCCTGAGCTGCTCCAGGATGCAGCGCAGCATTTTGTTTGACCAAACTTGTTTATTAATCCTTGTGCAGGCCCAAATTTACAACCCAGAGCCCTCAGGCTGTGTATCTGCATTTACACCACAAGCCTGTCCTTGTGGCAGCACAGCTGGTGTTAAACACGACCTGAAACTGTCCCCGGGGTCAAGGAACAACTAAAACTCTCGGATGAGTTTTGTTGCTGTTCAGTCTAATGCTGAAGAAACCTCTTTCATTTACTTATAATTTCTTTTCTGAACATCAGTACATTGTTTCAGATTGTTTCAGTGCAGGCCCTGCATTTCTTAGATCTTTAACACTTCTCTTAATTTTTTAAAGCCATTTCTATCTGCTTCATTAGAAAGAAGGCGGCCAGAACTTTCTTAATCTGGCATTTTTCTGATATTCACAAAATCTTCTGGTTAAAAGGACATTATATTTCTTTACTTTAATCAATGGCCAGGACATCCTAGAGCTGCCTTATTTTGAGCTGGAGGCTGGGTAGAAATGTTGCAGTTGCATAGCCAGGGCCATAGCAGATACTCCAGGGACTGTTTCAGTAGCTTCTTGAGAACCCAGTGAGTTTTCTAATTAAATCTATATTCATTCCAAGAAAACACCTCAAACAAATAAACAAACACAACCCCTCCCAAAACAAACTGTAGAGGAGCTTGTGATTTTGTTAATTTAATTTTGTTGATGTGAGTTAAGTTCTCCAGGTCTCTGTAAAGTGTTATAAGGGCTGTGAAGGAAATATTACTTTCACATCTTTGAAGGATGGTGATGTTTTGCCCCAGAGCTGTTACACTGCAGTTACTTTACCCTTTTTTAAAAAAAAATAAATAAAAGATAAGATCTCTTCCATATCTGTCTCTAACCAATATGCATTCCCACTCTGAAGCTTCAGGCAGGTCAGGGGACATGGAAAGGAGAAATAACACTGCTGACACTTCAAATTGCAAATGACAAGATTAAATTTACTTTTCAGGAAACAGACACTAAGCCACGCTGAAATCATGACCAGCCAAAATATCACTGGCACATCACTCCACACTCATTATGCATATAGAGATATAAAAAGAAGAGCTGCTTTTTTTGGCCATGGCACTCATTCCTATTTTTAAATTGTGCATATTTAATCATTAGAGAATAGTTTGCAGCATTATAGAGATGCTGTTAGATGACTCCATCTGTTCTGTACTATAGTTTGGCAGGGGGAATTCCCATATGCAGTTGTCTGGAGGTTTCCCATCCACTCACCACGGCTCAAACTGGAGAACTTGAAATTTCTTAACTAGATGGCAAAAATCTCCCTTTTCAGTTTGCATCAGCTGCTGACTTCCTTCAGGCTTTTCTCAGTGGCTTGTGATTTGAGCTGAAGAATATAAAAACTCACGTTGATAGCAGGGATTTCCTTATCCCTTCTATAAAGGTGAAATGTGTGCTGCAAAAGCAGGCACGAGCAAACCTCCCAAATGCCACGTGTGCTGTCCCCCTCCCGAGGTCACTGAGGGGTGAGAGCCCCGAGTGCTCGTGCCCAGCTGTGCACAGCTGGAGGGTTTTTGACACGCAGGGTTTTTGTGCATGGGGTGTGTGTTCGTGAGCTGAGGTCCCACCAAGGAGCAGCACAGCCCCAGTCCCTGGCTGTGCTCGCTGCCCCCTCCCCCCTGCTCGGGTAATTAACACCGATTTGTTTGTCCTGGGTTTTTCCTGTGCTTAACAGACGTGTCCATTTCTGTATTCCCGCTGCTGCTGTGTCTGTATTTGTTTATTTCTGCTGCTAATTGTGGTTGCTGTGCTGTGCCAGCGCGTTACTAACCACGCAGTGTTTCTCCCTTTGCTGTCTCTTCCAGGACTGTCATGTAAATATCCACTTCTTCAAGGTAGTTTTCTCCTTGGTGTTCTGCTACACACAACCCCCTTTACCAACATCTGAAGTTTATTAAGTTTAATTTCATTCTCACCATCTTTTAAGGATGCACTTGTTTTTTTCCCCGTTTCAAGCTTTTCTAATTGATTAAAATGTCAAAAATTAAAATACGGATCTTCCATAATTTGTCACAAAATGATCCCCAGATTAGAATTTTAATACAAAAAAAAAAAAAAGTGTGATGAAACTTGAGCAGATGCGGTGTGTCTTTTTTTTTGAAGGAATGTGTTAAATGAGTGCCACCTTCTCATGGAAAATGGAAAAAGGTGCATCTTTAATTTGAAAGACATTCATGGAACTTTAAGTAACTTTCACAGATAAAATAATGCTCATGATCACTGTATATTTAAACAGATAAACTTAGATAATAGAGCATGCATGTTTTACAATTTAACATAATACATCTATTGCTGAATGATATTTGGAGTATGCTGTATTATATGAGATATCACCCATGTGCACAGATGCTCTGACACCTGAAATACCAATTCACCTGTTTATTTCTCATTTTTCTCCTTTCACTACTCCCCACATCACTGAGTTACTGCCATAACAGTTACATCTCAGCACTGAGAAAATACATGTTTTGTTTATATTTGCATGTATCTCTAACAAATTTATCTTGCTTTGTTAGGGCAAAGGCCACTGGCACAAACCACACTTTCATACATTGGTTGAGCTACAATTAAAATTAAAATTTGGAGCTCTTTTGTTGTAAAATGTCTTAAAACTCTAAGATTATTAAATCAATTATCATCTTCAAATAGTATTTTTACAACTGAAGTTGACCTGGAGCACTTTTACATTCTTACTCAAGGCTTAAAATACTTAATTTAAAAAACAAATGTTATTTTTAAGAGCTGTTTATATTATTAATGCATGATTTTAACAAATGTTTTAACACTGAACCAGAAAATCAAATTAATCACTTTTTCTTAACCTCGATTCTTTATCTCAGAAAAGCTTGTATAGAAGAGAACTGCCCTTCCTCAATCCTTTAACCTCTTCTTATTTGGAAATAAAATCACGTGGTGGTTTCATTGGTGAAACTTTTATCATGCTGGGAAATTGGAAGTTTCTCTGCTTTAAGTGCATTTTTAATCCAGAGTAAAAGTCACCCTGATAAAATGCCTCTGGGACAAAATTGTAAAATCCTCGTTGTAGAATCCAGGCCTTGAAGAGCATTGATATAAGCAGACAAAAGTCCTTGGTTAATTTGTGTTTCCACTGTAGGAGTGCACCCAAAAATGGACTGAAGGGTTTCCCACAGCTGCTGCTTCATGGGCAAAATTCATGTTTAGTCCTGGTGGATTATAAACATGAATCCCAGTGGAGAAAGCTGCCTCTGTTTCTATGGGGACACTCTGCAATTCAGGGTTTTTCATGGAAAAAACTCTTCCTTGTTTATTATCTGTCTTTTCTCACTGAATCACCACAAATCCCCATTCCCCTGCTGCTGGCAGTGAGGCTGATCCTGAGCTCAGCTCCATCCCTGGGGGGATCATGATCCACGAGTTCCCTGTGCTGGGACCATCTTTGGGGATGACCTGTGGGATCACTGCATGTGGGGCTGCTGGGGAGCTTTCATGCCCGAGTTTGCAGGGTTGGAGCTGAAAGGAAGCAGCAGAGCAAGTGAAGGAGGAAGGGCTGCAATCCTGAGGAAAACGCAACAATTCTGAGCAAGGAACCAGTGAATGCACAAAAATTCATTTATAATATCACAGCAAATGGGAGATGTTGGGAGTACTTGTTTATGGAATATTCAGGCATCGGGAAGGGTCACACACCTCTCCTGCTTTTGTCCCACTGCAAAGTGTGAATTTAAAGAGATTATTTCTCAACATCGTGCAGGAAACACCTTCATCTGTGTATGTGTGTGTGAGAGAGAGAGAGAGATGAATCATTTCAGAGCACACTGAGATTTGGATACAGAATCCCAGGGCTTTGGAATCAGTCCTGGGCTGCAGCTTTGTGTGGCTGGCGGGGTTTGATTGCAGGAATTTGCTCTAAGATCAGGGAGAACTAAAGTCCTTAAAAAATCTTTTAGAACAGAACTTTTTTTCTCCTTATTAATATGGGTTTTATGCTTAAAAGCAAATTCCCCACTCTAGGTTTTTTGTTACTGAAAACTAGCAATAATTTGCATAATTAAAGAACAGAGGAACATATAGGAAAGCAATTCTTCTTTTGACACTTAGGGATTCGCTGTTGTAGCATCCTGTTTGCTTTTGGGGATTTTTATTACCACCACCACAGGATACTTCTGCAAGAATTCTTGAATATTATTCCTAGGCAGCCTCTTTAATTACATTTCATCTCGTTAGGCACTGCTCTGTTGCAGGGGAGAGAGTGTTTGGCAATAAAGGCAGGAAACAAAGTGGACTCAGGTGGCCACAGGATTATTAAACAGATTAAACATGTTGACAGTGCCAAATGGGGAACTGGAAACTCTTCCCTCTCTGGATTTCACAGCTCACACAGACAGACATTGTGCAGGGCAATATCCCCTGAAAGTCCTGTCTGAGCACAGACCCATCCCTTTCATGGTCATTTGACTTCGCTGTCTACATTTTCTATGGAATGTGGTTACCTTCTCCTTGTGCCTGGCACACTTGGCAGTATTTTAGAAATCATGTGTTCAGGTACTTCGTACAGCTCTAACTTCTATCCAGAAATTAAAAAAAAAAAAAAAAAAAGCTTAAGAAAAATAATTGAACAGGGGATGTTGTTATGAACCCCACAAAAAAAGGTTTGTTGAGGTGCTCCATGATCTATTAAGCTGTTGTCTTGTTCTTTCAGATTCGCTTTTTTTCTTTATCCTGAGTGAAGTTGATGTTGAGAACATAATTTCTCCTCAGAGTGAGAAACCACAAGAGGTCAGCAAAGAACAGGGAAAAGCTCCCAGAGCTGAGCTGGCTCCAGCAAAAGGCCTGGGAAGAAGGAAATCATCCACATTGTTTTTGCCTATATATACTTAGAAAGACTCAAATTAACTTAAACAATTATTTCAGTAAAATTCAGTATACAATTTTTCACACGGCCCTTTTTCCAAGCTCTTTAACTCCCACTGATGACAATTTTCCCTCTAATCAAACTATTTTATAATTGCAGGTGTAAAAGCAGGTACTGCTCTGCTCACCTCGGGATTGCTCGGCCCAGCACTTTGGTGGCTTCAGGGCTGGGGTCCCCGTGTCCTTGGACATGTTTGCTGCAAAAGGCATTTTTAATCCTTTTCAAATAAGGCACAAATATTTGTTGCAGGCAAATCCTTTAGATAAATTTGCTGTTACTAATAAACAGGGTAAATATGAAACAATTTTAATATGAAGAGGAGAGGAAATGAGGGGAAATTAAACTAAAGACATAAAATAGTTGGTATTTAACTCCAAGGTAGAGTTTTATCACCCACCTCATTTGTATCTTTATGAAACATCCCATTTGCCTTCCTGCCTTTTTGCTAGCAATGGGATGATACAGATTTTTTTCCCAGCACTTTTTAAAATAAGTATTTTAGCCACTGGAAGAAAAACACGTTTTTATTTTTATATATTGGGTTTTCTACTAATTACATCATAGTTCACCATAGTGACACTGCCATCATGAAAATGAATGTCGGAGTGCTGATAAGCAGCTTTTTGGTTATTTCCATCTCTTCAGTGTTCCCCTTGCTGCAGAGAAGTGTTGCTGCAGTGAAAATTCACCACAGACTGACTGAAATCCATGTGTGAACCTCAGGAATGCTTGATGGTGTCCCTGGTACCGGGCATCTCCCTAATTACCTTCAAAACTCTGTTGATGAATTACAAGTTTGCCTTAGGTTATGGGATGAAGATTAAACCTCAGTCTGGTGAAGCATTAGGTCTTGCTGGGACTTAGAAATAGACTCTTCTAATTTCAAATTCTCAGCATCCTGGTAATTAAGTTGTAGAAAGTAGGAAATTGATAGTCTATCACAGCATCTATAATTACATGGAATTGGAAATGCAATAATGTAAGAACCAAGCTGCCACAATGACAAAGAACATTTCACTGAATGGGAGGGCTTTTCTTCCAGATTTTGACTTGAAATTTATTGAATTTATTTGCTTTATTAAAGGCTTGCTAATGGCTCAACACATTGATCAAAGTCCCCACTTCGTGGGTAGATGACTGGAAACCTGAATGGCTCCTTCCTTGACACTTGGATAAATCATTATTATTTCAGTTTTTCCATCCTTAGTATGAGCTGTGCTGGTTCTGTCAGTGACATCTTTGTGCTTTGTCTGAGATCTGAGCTGCTCTGATCCTCCTTGTGCAGGGTCCAGGTAACAACAGGCAGAACAGAACATTAATTTCACACCCACAGCCCCCTGGGCTGGAATAGCAAAGCTGGAATTCTACTGTTTAGGCTGTTCCTTCCTCTCTTCTCACCACCCATTTTGTCATTTTTGTAGGTGATATGCAGAGTGTTACCTGCAATGGCTTTGGGTTAATTTAAGAATTAGGAGCAGAAACCTTGCTTAAGATGTGGCAGTATGAGGTGGCTGAATCCTTCACACAGGGATGTCTGGAGAGCACGTGGGGGTCTGGCAAAAACTGCTGAGAACTTTCTGCTGTGTGAGAAGCAGGGGTTTTGTTAGAATTTTTAAGGGGATTAAATGATGGCAAGGAGACATTCCTGCTCCACAAATCTCAATGCCTGGGATCTGAGATAGTCTGTCCAGAGCAGCTGTGACTGCCCCATCCCTGGAAGTGTCCAAGGCCAGGTGGGATGGGTCTTGGAGCAGCCTGGTCTGGTGGAAGGTGTCCATGCCCACGGCAGGGGGTGAATGAGATCATCCTTTAGGTCCATTCCAGCCCAAACTGTTCAGTGATTCTGTTGTTGATGGTAATTGTTGATGATGATGAGATCAGGCCTGTGCAGTCACTCCTTGGGCTGCTGAGCCTCGTGCAGTCAGAGCTGTGGGGTTTGGAACAGAGCGAGCAGTGCTGCTCTCTTGTTCCATCAGTCATTCACTGTTCTCAGCAACAGCTCAGGCAGAGCAGGGGGTGGTGGGTGGAACCTGTAAAGATGAGGAGGGAATGCTGGAATCCATGTGAAGCTGAGCTGTGAGAATCCAGAACACTCAGCTGCCAGGAGCAGAGCTCTGGATTTACCTCCCCATCAGGTGTTGGTGGGGCCAATAAAGCAGGGATGGGCTGTGGCTGTCCACACAGCACTCTGCTCTTGTGGTGGGAATTCAACATTGTTGTTAAATATTTCTTCATTTATCACTTTTTCCTCTTGAAAATGTGCCAGGGCTGATCCTGCTGGCATCTGGGAACT
Organism: Petroica traversi; assembly: GCA_025920805.1. Lineage (NCBI taxonomy): Eukaryota > Metazoa > Chordata > Aves > Passeriformes > Petroicidae > Petroica > Petroica traversi. The sequence continues at coordinate 1,803,053 of JAHLSL010000068.1, forward strand.
CGCTGGGAGTGAGTTTCCCTGACAACTGAGGAACACATCCTCCAGCGAGCTGCACACAAGCTTTGTGTTGGCTTGGATCTGTGACCATGGGGAGGGTGTGGGTTTCTCCCTCCTGAAGCTGTGCTTGGGGGACAGGAGGGGGTGTCTGCAAGTTTGGGCAGGTTTGGATCCTGGAGTTCATTTCCCATATGGGAACCAAGCCAATCTCACCAGGCTGAGGGTTGCAAACAGCAGCAGAGGAGAAGCAGTGGAGGGGAGCAACTCAAGGTGTCAAAGCACTGACGTCTTGACTCACTGCCCTACAGAGACTGGGAGTAGGAAAGGGAATTTTGTTGGTTTTTTTTTTAAATCCTCACAAATTTTATTTATTATTAGCTAATGTGGAAAATGACCAGTTCAGTCTCTTTGCTCTGTAATTCCATAGATTCTCTACTACAGACGTGCATGGAGGGCAGAAGAACCAACATTCAAATTTATTGTTTTGTCCTATTTGATTTTCTTCACAGGGAAAAATCAGAAAGTTTTGAAAAGAATCAACGAGAATGACTGCAATTGCCATAAAATATAAATAATTAATATTCCCTGAATCACTTCTGTTTCTTCTTTGCATCACACTTCCCATTAGGTTTCAGATAACTTTTTTCACATTTAATTAGAAGTACAATTGTTGCTCTTAGATTAAAAATAAAACAAAAACATTTTTACTGCAAAACCTGAGATAACTTTTCTGAAATGCACCTACCAAATTCCCAGAGTGTCTCCAGTGTAGCACACTGTAATTTCTTAGCACTCCATGGAGAAGTGAGTTTGGGCTGAATATATAAGATATGTCTCACCTGTGGTTTCAGGGTAAAAGAACTGGCCGAGATAAGGTGCGTCCAAAGCAGAGGAAGTAAGATGATGTGCATGTCTTGTTTTCTTTTTAGATTAACTTTCCTGCTACCAGTGCAGACTAATTTATCTTTAACATTCTGTTTTCCTGGTTGGTTTGCTGCAAACTGGCTTCGTTGTAACAATACTGTGTTTTTATCCAAGATAATAAGCCAAGGACTTGGAATGTTGTTTGAAAATTAATCCAGGGCCTGGAAGGCCATCTTCAACTTCAGCAAGTTTTAATATCTATAAAAAATAAAAGAGGGTTCAAATAGGATTCTGCGATTTTCAATTTTATTCGTGGTAGGAAAAGCAAAATATCAATCTTTTCCAGTAAGCTTGTAGGAATAATTTGAGTTTATGTCCCTTCTGTAGCTGCAAAATTGGTTTTGCTCTGGCAGTGTGGAAGAGGATATTGGCTGCATGGCATTTTCTGTCTACTACAGCCAAGGTGTTTCAGATATAAAACTCATGACAGAGCTCAGTGAAATGTCTTGAAATTCCCACTCGATCTCCACTAGGACCTTAAGCCAAAAATCAGTAACAGGAATTCACTTGCCAAATGAGAAGAAGGGTTTTTTTGCATGCTTCTGAAAGGATGGTGGCTGGCCAAGGTGATGGGAAATGAGGGCCTTTGATAAGATTATGATAATTGGATGAGTTGCTGCCACTTTGGGGCTCTGTGCTTCCTTGGAGTCAGTCTGGTTGCTCCCCAGCACTCGCTGGCTGCTCTGTGCCTGCTTTTTCCAGCTGGTTTCCAGGGTTCTCTCTTTACCCCTCCCATGGCAGCTCAGCCAGGGGATAACCAGGATTGTCACCTTCCCCTGGGCTCAGGTCCCTCACAGCTCAGCACATCAATAAACCCCTGCCTTATTCACCTCCTGCCTGGGTCAGGCAGCTCAGAGCCCACCTGAGCACACAGAGGAACCTCGTGTTCTCCTCAAAAATCTGCCATCTGCAAAAAGAGATTCTCAAACTGACAGTGATGTCTAATTAAAAAAAAAAAAAAAAAAAAAAAGATGAGAAATGGGAGTGAGAGGAGCATGTGTGTTGCTCACTGAATCTAAGAGCTCAGAGGATGCAGAGAGGCCTTGGCTGGGTTCTCAAATATTATTTTAAGATCCTGCCTTCAGATCCTGACAATTCCAGCCCGTTTTGACTCCGAGTGAGTGCAGTGCCTGCAGCTCTGGAGCCAGCAGCAGGCACAGGAGCCTGCTGGTGAACCTGCCATGCTTTTCATGGAAAAACTGCTGCAAACCCCAGAGCCTGGGATTGCAACACTGCAGAGAGCAGTCCCCGCCTGGTTGGCAGGTTTGTACCTGAAAAAACAAACAGCCTTGGAACAAAATTTGGTTTTTTGTTTCGAGTTAAGCATTTTTCAAACAAGCTGCCAACAACCAGCCCAGCAGGGTTAAAGTGTAAGAAATGAAGCTGGTGCTTTCCATCCAGGGCCTGATTTGGATCTCCATTATTCGGTGAAAAGAAGGATATTGAAATTGCTTTGTGCATCTGAAAAGCAAGATCTTTATCTGAGATCCTGTACCTGGGAGCATCACAAAGGCATGGCCAGCAAAGCTGCCCCCCTGAGCCACGTCTTTATCTTGTACAAATAACGGATATTGGGATTTGGGGTTTTTTCTCTTGTTTTGCTCATGGCTCAATCTTGTGTGGCCTGGAAAGGAGCTTTGTGCTGTCAAAGAGCTCCAGCACAGATTTGTCCCAGCAGCCAGATCTGCCCTGGGAGCATCCCTTGCAGACTCAGGGATTTAAGCTGACATCCAGGACTGGCTCTCCCTAAATGTTTGCACAGCACCTGATCCTGATCAGCATCTCCAAGTGCTGCTTTCATGCAAACAAATAATAACATTGCAGTGGAGGAAATTCCCCATTCTAAGCTGTATTACAGGGTTTTTAATGAAGATATCTAAACTTGAAAAGTTCAGATCCCTGTGGCAGGGCATAAGATTTTCTGCACTTACAAAGTTGCAGGAAGAGTCATCCAAGCTGAATATGGTTTTCAAGTGACGTGTGGTTATTTTGTCAGATCTGACATTACTGCAAGAGTAGATGGATCTGTGAATCAAGTGCTTCTCAATTTTAAACTCCTCTGAGGGGGGTAAAGGTTGTAACTTCCAGTTCCCAGTGCCAAAGGCATATGCAAGGCATGGCTTTTAAAGGGATGTATTGTGTGACTTTGAATAAACCTCCAGTTCTGTAATTTTCTTTATCTGTAAAATAGTGATAATATACAAGTATTATCCCTTTGTGGAGCAGAGAGCAGAGTAGTTATCCTGAATTGTCAAACATATATCACTGGCAAAAAGTAAATTAACTATATTAGAGATTATTAACCAGAGCAATGCACCAGACAGATGGGGAAAGCACTTATATCCCAAAGAATTATTAAACCTTATTGGCTTTGCTTCTGCTGGTATAAGGGATTATTTTGAGATTTTTTTTTAAAAAAATGAATATTATCTTGTAGCCTGCATTATCATTTGGTGAGTCTTACTTTTTTCTCTTCTATTAACTCTGAGATTTGAAATGCAGCTTACTTGAGCCATGACATGGTGTTTCATACAAAATACTGAGACTTGCAACCTCCTGTAAACCAGAGTGTCTGGCCAAGGCACAGCCCTTTTCTACAATATTCCCCTTTCTCCCTTTTCCAGATCAACCCTTGATTGAAAATCAAAGTTGATTGTATTGCTGGTTTGAAAGTGGCCATGTTCATCTGCATTAATTCTCATGTGCCGTGGGATTTCTTAATGCAGGTTCTTTTTCTTAGTGCATGTCAGAATTCTCTTAACTCTTGCTATGCAGTGACTTGAAGAATTTCATTTTAAATGGGAATGTTTTGAAGAGGTTGTTTATATCCTAAAATACCCAATGTGCATTACAGCAGGGTATTTTTGGATAGCCTCCTCTTTTTTTTTTTTTGTATTTCAGAGCAAAAGCATCATTTAAGCTGAATTTGGCATGAAAGTAAATGATCATTTTTAAATTTTGTTTTTGGGCTTTGCTTTGGTTTTGCTCTTTTAACCAGATAAATGTACCTGCTTTATCTGGTTATACATGAGCACAGTTGTCCACTTTAATTCCTTCAATAATGTCAAAAGTATTGCTGGAATGAGTCTTTGAAGGTGTGTCTGTGCATATTTTGTTATGCAGCCTTTCACCTGGGAATGCCACCTCAGGCCTGGCCATTTCCAGTTCTAACTTCCACCCAGAGATCCCTTCTGCCAGGAAAATGGGAGTTCTTCTCACTTTGCTGTTTTTGTGTGTGTATGTGTGTGTATGTTCTTCAGAAAGCCAAACTTGGGCCAGCTGGTAACAAAGTCATTACTTCAACAGAAGACAAGAACTCAAGTGTGCCATCTAACAATCTGGACAGGGTGAAGCTGACAGATTTCAACTTTCTCATGGTTCTTGGAAAGGGGAGCTTTGGGAAGGTAGGAGTTCTTCATAATTAACCCACTCACATTCCTTTAATTTTATTTTTTCTTTTCCATGAAGAAGAATAAATGAACAGTTTTCTAAGATGCAAAACCCAGAGCCTTTTGAGGAAGGATTTCTTATCAGGGAGTAGTATCACTCCCCTAAGGCTTAGCAGGCTTCAGTCCTGATTGGCAGTTTTCTTGAAAAAAATAAAAATAAATTTAAAAAACTCAGACTGTTGGGCAAGATGGGAACTCATTGCTGACTTTTAGATCCTCACTTCTTGGCAGTTTTAAGGAAATTAAGTCTACTTTTCTGGCTTTAATACCTAGGTCACTCTGCCAGTTCGGGAAGCCACCAGCATTGGTAAGGCTGAATGTTGGGTAAAAACCAGGAATAGCATGTGTGTGTATATTAGAAATCCAATAGTTGAGAGAACAGACTGCTATTTTTCTGCCTGTTTGAACAAAACTCAGATGATAAAGTGCCCTTTGCTGAAGAAGTCTCCTGGGACTTAACATTTTATCAGCCCTTCAGCAACGAGCCCGCGATCAGCCAGCAGGTTGGGCCCAGGCTGTCTGAAATGGCTGTACAATGATCAGGATTTGAGAATTTTGATCAAACTAGTTCATGCAAATTCAAGGAAAAGCTGCCTTGCCATCCTTCTAAAATTTGAGGCACCTGAGTGACCTTCCCTCCTGGCCTGGGGGACTCCCACGCCGCCGTTCCTCTCTCCCGCAGGTGATGCTGGCGGACAGGAAGGGCACGGAGGAGCTCTATGCAATCAAAATCCTGAAAAAGGACGTGGTGATCCAGGATGATGACGTGGAGTGCACCATGGTCGAAAAACGAGTCCTGGCCCTGCAAGACAAGCCCCCGTTCCTGACCCAGCTCCACTCCTGTTTCCAGACAGTTGTACGTGAGCTCTGTCTTTCTTGCCACCCTGATGTTCCCCAGGCTGTGTGCTCGTGGATTTTATCACTCCAGTGACATTTCTTATCATCCAGCCCATGTCTCGTAGGCTCTGCACGTAGAAAATGGTGAAGAAATCCCACATGTAATTACCCCTTGTATCTTAAATATAACAAATAATTTTCAAGATTTTTTTCTTCATGCAGGTGTTCGAGCAGGCCAGCGTGGCAATTCCTAAATGTAATTATATGTGCTTTGCTAAGTCAGAGCCTCCAGCCCAGATTCCCACAGGTTCCTAAATACTTTTAAAGCTCTGAGGATAGTGCTTGGAAAGTCTTAATGGCTGTTATTATATTGTGGGGTTATTAGTCATGAATCAGTGTTGGCGGATTTAATTCAGTTTTCTGTCACTTCTGGGTGACACCGAGGGGATTTTTCCTTCTTTCCTTATAAATATGTGAAGTGGATATTTGCCCATCACCTTGCAAAACATCTCCCAGAGACAGATTCCAGGATGGATCTGATGGTCCAGTGGCACTGTCCCAGCCTTTGGGATGACATGGAATTATGGAATCAGTGAGGCTAGGAACGTCCTCTACCATCACCAAATCCAACCATCAGCCCTCATTCCCCATAAAACCATGCCATGAAGTGCCACATCCACACCATCTTCCAAAGGAAAACTTACTTGGAAGGATTAGAAATGGCCTCAAAACAGGAATTTTTCATCATCTTTGATTTTCTTATTCCATTTATTTTTAGAGATAGATTTTTCAGACTGAGCTATATTTGTATAATTCTTGAAACCGTTAGAGACAAATAATCTGTAAAAGCATGGCACTAAAATTGGCAAAACTAGACAGATCTCATCAATCATTTTCTCTTGAAGGTTGTACAAAACATTCCGCTTCCATTTCCTGATCTATAATTTTTTCCCAGTCCTAATAATCCTAAAAGCTTTTTAATAACATGCTAGTGACTTTTTTTTTTTTTTGGGCTGATCAATGAATATCTAATATTGTCTCTAATGTATTTGTGTGCCTCTTTCATACTTTCTCCTAGGACCGGCTGTATTTTGTGATGGAGTATGTGAATGGTGGGGACCTCATGTACCACATCCAGCAAGTAGGAAAATTTAAGGAGCCACAAGCAGTGTGAGTGTTCATGCTCGTGTACTTAACTCATGCCATCATCTTCATTTTACTCTGTAAGAGAATTTGGTTTCTTCATCTTCTTCCCAGGCTCAGGATGAAGTCCAGGCTGGAATTTGTTTGTTTTTAAGGCCCAAAATCTGAACTTCGTGTTAAAAAATCTTGTTTGCTCACAGAGACCAAAGGTAGCTGTGCCTTTATTCAAAAATACAGCACAAACAAAGGCAGGAGAGGCCTACTTGGGAAGTGACAAGAATTTAAGCAGGGCCTCAGGAAATTAAAGATGTTACTTCATATTCTGATGTTGTTTTTAAAAGAAAATATTTTTTAAAAAAGCAGTGAGTAGAACACTTCAGTCTGAATGAGTGCTATAGAGAAAGGCAGTAGAAATAGACTTAGCATTACAATATTAGTTGCAGTTTCTAGAAGATAAATTCAATATATAGCTTGTAAGAATTTCAGTGATATATTTGTGAGAGGTTAATAGGAATTAGTTGTTGTTTATCTACATGATTCTTTTCAGGTAATTGTACATCTGGCACATAAATGAGCAACTGAAAATGATCTGTAGCACATTTAAGAGTGAATAGATCCATCAGTACCATTTTAGTCATCCCTTATAACGCATCATCACCACTTATTAGTGTTTCATAAATCATTCACTAATGAAACTTTAAAATCAAGGGTGACCTACTACTTTAAGCATTCAGTTAAAATAATTTCTCATTTTGATTTAAGCAATCAGGGCTTGTTTAAATGAGAGGCCTTCTAAATATAAGTATTTCAGATGCAGACAAACATTTTAACAACTCTGAATCAAACCAAGATTATGTCAGCTCATCCTTGACTCTCAGCTAATGCAACTTGCCAACACTTGACAAAATCTGTGGTGCTTCCTGACAGCTTCTGCCTGTGCTGCATCTTCATCACACGTGTTCACAAACACCTCTGATCGAGTGTTGCACAGCTCAGTTCCTTCCTCTCCCCTGTGCTGAGCCTAAAAATTAATCTCATCTTTAAATAATCCTCTCGCACGGAATTTGCACAGTTCCACAGCAACCAGCTTCAGACAGCCACCAGTATTCTACACCTCTTAACTGCATTCTGCAATTATATTTTATATGGTAATCATTTTAATTAGCTTCGTGTAATTAATCCATTAACAGGCTGTATAAAGGAGCACTATTTCTGCAAATAATTTCATGCCATATGAATTGCAATGTACATTGAGCTGCATCCTGAATTCATCAATATATGATTAGAGATAAGGACCTTTGCACAGAGTTAGATCAGTGCAAAAAAGAGCTGTGCTCCAGCTGCACCATTTTTTGTGGTCCAGGGAGCCATTTTCCAAATTTTTTTTAATATTCTGCATTATTTTATCATCAAATACTCAAAATGTAACTGCTAAGGTCCAGTTGGAAGTGAGACTTCTTTTATGCCCCCTGTATATATACACTGTATATATACAGTATATATAAATTTAATGTTTCATACGCTGTTATATCATCATTCTTTACCATGATTCATTTCCAATTTATTTTGCCAGAAGAAAATCATGAGGCAATAAGAAATCTGTTGATTTTTTTCCCCACACAGGTTCTATGCAGCTGAGATCTCAATTGGGTTGTTCTTTCTCCATAACAGAGGGATTATTTATAGGTGAGTATGATCTGACATAAGTAATTTCTGAACTATTTTTAAAATCCCAAAAGGATGAGTTTCTTTAACATCTCAGTGTATTTTTAAAGCAGAAAGCCATCAGTGTAGAGCTCTTTCTGTTGTGTTGGTGCTGGTGAGATGGAAACCAAATCTCTCTTTGACCTGAGCTTTCTGTCGCCTGTGCTCTGCCCAGCTCAAATGTAAACTCCTGAAAATGGAAAATTTTATGTTTTGCATTCCTGTGTGATATTTAATAATATTACACATTCAAAAAGTGTCAGGTGAGGGGTCAGACACATCCACCTCTTCATTCGTTCTCCAGCCCAGAGCAGCTGAGGCTGCCCCTGGAGCCCTGGCAGTGCCCAAGGCCAGCTTGGATGGGGCTTGGAGCACCTTGGGACAGTGGAAGGTGTCCCTGCCCATGGCAGGGGTGGCACTGGATGGACTTTAATGTCACTTCCATCCCATTCCAGGACTTTAAGGTCACTCTCAGATGTCTGCCCAGCTCCCCCCAGGCTGAGCCAGCCCCACATGTGCACCCTGAACCTCCACCCCAAAAGAGCTGCAAATATTCCTTATTCAGAATAAGCTGTTCCCAAACATTAACCTGAAATTACTGTGGTTCTTCACAGAGATCTGAAATTAGATAATGTGATGTTGGATTCAGAAGGACACATTAAAATTGCTGATTTTGGAATGTGCAAGGAACACATGTTAGATGGAGTAACAACCAGGACCTTCTGTGGCACTCCAGACTACATTGCACCAGAGGTAAATGCTGACCCTTTGAAAAACCTTTTAGTCTCTTAAAGGAAATTGTCCCACACATTTTACACCACTGGGTTTGGATGGCTCTAACTCCAGATTCTCCATGTATGGCACCATTTAACTTCTGCAGGCATAGTGAAAATATTTGTGAATTAATACAATTTTATCAATAAGACTTCGCTACTTTATGGAATACCTAGTTAATTGGAAAACTAATGTTTAATGAGATAAGTGCTTCAGATTTTGTTCATTTTAGCAAAAGACTTTTAAAAAGCAGGTTCACCAACTTTTGATCTTAAATTTGTAGCCTGGAAATATTTTTGTACTAAACTTTGCAATTTGTAAAGTTAAACAAACTTCATGGGTGTGGCAGAGCTTGTTGCTGAGATCAGCAAATATTTCACTAGGAGCAAACAGTGCTTCTTTAGTCTGATTCTCCATAGGTTACACAGCTGCCAGCATACATTTATTTAAAGGATTATTTGGCGTATTCAGGAAATCAAAAACCACTCACTGTTTTTTGGGAAGGGACTCAGGAAGCTTTTTGCTGACCTCTCTGTAAAACCACCGTGGTCTTCTCCAGGCCATGTCCTGTAGGTGCTGCACAGGTGCCACGAGTTGCTCTCTGCACCTCAGGAAAGCTCCTGGCATTGAAGGCCTCTTCCAAAAGCTATGAAATCAGGCCTTGAGTGGAGTTGTTGTAATAAATCCATAATTTTCCCTGAGTTTTCCGTGACTTGGCCATACCTGTGCAGCTTTCAAGCCACTGAAATTAAATTGGAGCCTGAACCAACTGCAGTGGGTCTAAAATGGAATTATGATCATGAGAAGCCCAGTTGTGCTTTAAGGCACTGGGATAAATATGAGCTTAGAGTTAAGACTTTGAGTCTGGATATGATTTGTATTTCAGTAGTTGAGGCCTAAAGAATTAAAAACAAGCACATGTGGTGATTTGGATATAATTCAAATATATGAATATTAAAATCTGGTATTTGTGCATACGGAGCTTTCAAGAGTCTTGATTTGTTTGGCAGCAAATTTGATGCAAGAGGCTGGATCCTGGTCCAAGAGACTCAGTTGTTCACTGGGTACTGAGCAAGAGGCAGCTCTGGCTGCAGCAATCCTGGCTGTAATTGAATGTTTGTTGGAATAGGGGAGATTTATACATGGACAAGTAAATTAGTGTCTAAGGTGAATTTTGTCATCTTCCTGAAATTGGAATGAAAAATAGTTTATTTTTTTCCCGGTTGCTAATTCATGCTTTTCAGAGTGAAATATTGTGTATTATAAACCCTTGTTTTTTCACCATTTGCTGTTGCTTGCAGCAGGATAACAGAACCAGAGTAGTATTTCATTTTCTTTTGTCAAAACATAAATGAAGCCAATATTACAAATTAAAGTGTCTTTTCTGTGGCAATTGTCTTGTGCCAGTTAATGCTAAGGAACATTTTGTCAATATCAGAATGCTCAGTATGGGTCAATGCTGGAGTGAATTATTTTACTGTATTTGGAAATTTCTTATAAAGAAATAAACCTTTTACCAAAACATCCAGTAAGTGAGAGAAAATTAGCCTGTTACCTTGCAAACAGATTTGTTTCTATTTTGTTTAATTGGCTGATTTTCTTCTGTTTCTGGAGACATTATTGTGACTGACAGTTTGCTAACTAGTTCTGTGGTAAACTTCAAAGGAAGGTTCCTGTTTTACTTGCAAGGGTGTTCCAGCCCATGTTTCCATGGGCTAAAATTTATACATTTATAATAGATTTTAATGAGAATTCATTTGCAAGGTCCCATTGCCTGCTGGGTGGAGATAAAGGAGCTAAACCTAAATAAACTGTTGGAGGTATCTGGAGTGAGTGGGCTGCACTCAAACATGCAGAATTAGCTCTTTCCAGCAGCATTTGGGGAAGAATGTAGTGACTCTGGTGGGACCTGGGGGAACCCACGCTGCCTCTGCAGGACCTGCCCATGCATGGATCAGAGAACACACAGCTGCCAGGACCCTGCAGGGACAGCTCAGCTGGTGTCCCCTGTCCCAGCTGTGCCTGGAAAAGCAGGGGAGTGCAGTGCTGCCCTCAGCTAAGTGAACCCCCCAATTTGGTGTACTGCAAAATAATGTTTTCCCTTTTTTCTGAGTGGGAGACTTGCCATTTGCTGTTACTTAGGTGTATAATGGGCTGGAATTATTGTTCATTTTCTTACACTGTGCAATTTGAGGAATGTGCAGAGGTTAAACTGGTGGATCCCAGGTCTGACAGCTTCTCTCAGGCAGAAAGTGGTTATCTTGTACTGAGTATTTCCTGATGTGCTGAACTTAAATATTTATGGTCAGAGTGGCAAAATAACTGTGAAATCAATTAGTACTTTGTGTTTCCTTGACCAGTCAAGAGAGACAGGAGGAGATGGATGTCGAGAGGATTAGGGGGAAAGGATTCTGCCAGCACAGAACCCCCCCATCAGCATCCCTGCAGCAGCCACAGTGCTGATTTTGAATTTCAGAGGAATTTAAATTAGAAACTCCATTTCCCTTCTCTTCCATCTCACAGCCTCAAAACCTTCAGTTCCAACCTTGAATTTGCCAGGACTGTGGGAGGCAAATAGGTATTACAAAGGTTTGGAAAGAGCATTTGACTGTTCCTTGTGCTAGTAATATTTATTTCTTTTAATAACTGAGTTTTAACTTTTCCAGCAGACATCATATATGCTCACAAAAGATTTCCTCTTGCCTCTGGGATATAATCTTTCCATCCCAACTGGCTACTAGCTGCAATGATCTAAACATTCCTACAAATTGCTGATATTAATCTCTGTGTCCTGCTCTTAACTGTGCCTTCCTTGGAGGCAAAAAAGAGAAAAAAAGGAAAAAAGCAACTCCTTCTGCCAATTTTGCTTGATGAGAGAAATTCCTGAGCTATTTCTGAGAGCTGAAATCCACAGAACCTGGGAAGGCAGAGCTCTTAATGCACAGCAATAGATGGGTAAAATGGGACATCAGAAATGCAAAAGGACATGAAAAAGGCAATCATGTGAATTAATGATGGAGAAGGAGGGGAAGAGAAGGATCCCATCAGCTTTCCACTGCTGCCTGGCCAGTGGAAATCAGGAATCAGAGCTGGAGGAGGGTGCAGGTTTTAATTTCTAGGGACAGGAACTCCCTCACTGCTCTGGGTCTGCCCTCACACTGTGGTGACACAGCAGGTCCTGTCCCATGTCCCCTTGTGCTCTAAAAGACACCAAAATTTGTACATGCAGATGGAATGACTTTGGCAGCTGCTGCAAGGCAGGCAGGGAGGGCTTTGAGTGCAGCAGCTGGGAGGTGACACACGGTGAATTCTGGGTGATGAGGAGGGAACGACTGAAAATACAACGTTTAGAACCTGCTGACTTTGTACCAATGCATGTTTTACTGTACACTGAAAGCTTCTCTGCTTTCTCCCACATGGAATTCCTCCCTGAAGTGAGCATACTTCCCTCTCGTTTGCACTCCCCAGTCAGTGCTGTGAGCAGCTCCCAGAACGAGGATTTTATCTGCAGGTTCCACACAGGACGTGGCAAATGCCTGGTCTGGGTTTCCCTGGTGCCACAGGCTCAGCAGGATCAAGCTGGTCATTCAAACTGGGACTATTTAGATGGGATTAAAAGAGGAAAACTCCCTGTGTACAGCAGCAGTGGCTGCACCACCTTTTCCTACATGGAGATAATCCAATGAAAAAGGTGTTGTTGCATTGTCAGTGGGACCTTTCCAGCTTTGGTGGCTGAGTTTGTGTCTCAGTTCCCACTCTCCCATCTGAGACTGGTCAGGTGAGGGAGCTGTGTGCCAGCTCAGTGAGGCACTGCTGCCCATCAGATGTGGCATCAAACAGCACAAAAATTGTAGTGATTCTGACCAACCATTGGAGCTTTTCCCATGTTAATTCTGCCTCTCTTGATGATTCTGTTTGTTATTCTCTCCCAAAGGCAGATTTCATAGAGGAAATTGTATTTCCTGATGGGAATGCTGTAGATCAGGACCAAGCCTTGACTCCCCCCTTGCTGGATAAAGATCAGCATGGTCGAGTCCATGCTTTGGTACAACTTTCAGTGTAGGACACTGCATTAAGTGATTTCCTCCTCTCAACAGTGCCATCAAGCTCCTTCACAATAGGGACAGAAGTAGACTGTGGGCTCCTGGACAGACCTGGCTGCCAGGTACAGAGCCTTGGCAGTGTGACAACATTTTCTTTCTCATTTCTGTGCTCCTTCTTTTTCTCATTTGCTAATTGAAAGAAACTGTTCCTCCCCAAACCACATACCTGGACTGCACTTGTTGTACAAAACGTTCTGCCCTTGCAAATCAATGGCCTAGAAAATAACCCCTTTTTTTAATATAAAATATTCCTTTCCGTAAGGCAGGAAGGCATTGTCAGAGAGGGATTGAGGATGAAATATTTTGTCATTTTGTGTGTGTAAAGGCCAGTATTTTTCCTGGATGAAAGTTTTACAGTGTTTGGTGTTTCAAAAGGCAATATTGATTCCAGCAGGAACTTATTGGTGATGGAAATGGAAGGGAGAGTACCTAAGTATGTCAACTACTCTAGTATGAAATAAATGTCCCAAATGCATATTTTTAAGCCCATATTACTGCTAAAAGACAACTGATATAGGCTGCCTTTATGCAGGGCCTTCCAGATGAGAATCTTGTTATTATCTCTGGTTGTCTAATACATTCCAAAGCGCAATTGATTTTGAAATCCTTTGGTTAGAAACATTGCAGTCATTTTTAAGTCCTGTTCTGCTGTATCTCAGGGAAGGACATATATCCACACAGAGACCATAATTTTATTTAGTAGCCAGGCAGTCCTGCTTTATTGCACTGGTGACTCACTGTTTTCCTGAGCAACTACAGAACTTGGCCGTTCAGCTTCTCTTTCAGACAACTAAAAAATTTAGGATGTGTGATGTGTACCTGACTTGGCAATTTATTTCACAAAGAACAAAAACACGAGCAAAGAGGAAAATGAATGCAAGCCCCTCTGGAGTAGTGACTGCCTCAGTTCCCTGCTCATTCCAGTGGAGTGGAGACATTGGAGTCAAAGGCTCTGTTACTGATCAGTGGGGATGGGCAGGAACTGGGGTGTCCTGCATCCCTTCACAATTCACAGTTTCCCCTCACAGTTATTTCAAAAAAAGCCTTAAAGAACACCTGCACCTCCAAACTCCTCCCACCCTCACCAAATGCAGCTCTTCAATAAATGAACACTGATCTCTGAGGAGGCCTCGATTAAAGAGGATGACGCAGGAGGGGACCCGGGTGCTGCTGGCACTTCCAGCCTTTCCTTGTGTCAGAACTCAATTTGTATTGCTTGTGAGTCAGATGTGAACCCAGAGCATGGAAAATACTTGACATTTCCATTAGTCTGAACAGCAGAACCCCCTTTCTTTTTGGTGTAGTTGGTATTTTGTACTGTATCACAATCATGTGGCTTGGGAAAACTTGACTGAGATTTTTGGGGTTTTGCTGTCTTTGTAAATTTTGATTCCTTTTACAGCAGAACAAAAATATAAATATTAAAAAGAAGGGTTTAATTATTGAAAGCCCATAAGTTAAATGAGCCTCATGATTTCAAACTTTGACATAAACGGTTGATAATGGGTTTGCCTTGTCTCCAGCATTGTGCTGCCATCCTTCCTCCTTTGCCCTCGAATGCACATCCCAAGGACTCCTGAGAGCTGCATTTTCCACAATATCAGGGTACCAAGGGCGTAGGTGGGTTTAGCCTAACACTTGCAAAACAATCCAACTCCCACTGAAAGCCAGGATTAGCTGGAGTGAGGATTACAGGATTGTCTTTCTGGTGTTTTCCAAGGAAATCTGTCACTCTCTGCACGTCACACGTATACCTGATACACCACAAGCAAGGGGGTTAGCTAACACAGGGGTTTTTATTTGGTTTTTTTGTGTTTTTTTAATGCAGATCATTGCTTACCAGCCCTATGGGAAGTCTGTGGATTGGTGGGCATATGGTGTGCTGCTCTATGAGATGTTGGCTGGCCAGGTAAGATTCATCCTCCCCTGCTCGCTGTGACCTCCTCCTGCACTCCAAGGCTGCTCTGTTTCAAGGCTCCCTAAAGGTTTAGGCCATTACAGGATAAGATTGAGGCCTTTCATTCTGCTGTTATCTCCTTGTACTCTTGACTGACTCAACTGAGAATGTATTTAGGCTTTAAGCTCTTTATGTTGCACCCACATAATCAAGCTCTGCCTTTGAATATGGCTCCTTTGTACTGCAATAATGTTATAAATAACCTTCTTCAGAATTGAAAGGGAGACACTTGAGCAGGAAAATGCATGTCAAGTGGAAGAAATACCATTTAGGAGTTTGAAACCACAGGGAAGCATAATAAGAGTGTGTGTGTAAGCTCTGCATTGCAGTTAAGTCCCAAGAATACAGTTTTGTACTGTATGTCCTGGGGGTAAAATATGGGTCTCAGCACTTGGAAATGTGCTCAGTTACAGACCCCTCATTCTGCACAGCTAATGAGAGGCTGCTCTCTGAGTCACTCGGGTAGGGAAGCAACACTGTGCTGCAATAAATGGCAGACAAGCACCAACTTTAAGGAATTCTGTTAGTCTTGATTTAAAAAAGATTCCTGCAGTTGGCTTTTGGTGAGCGTGAGGTAAAGGCAGGCATTTCCCAAGTTTAGAACACACATTTGTAACAAATGCCTTGAAGAGTTTCTCTCCTAAATTCAGGTGGACATTTTAGAAGCTTTAGTGTGTAGCAATTGCAGCTGGTAACATTTGCAGGCTGAATTGCAAATATTGGCCATCTGAATGCTTTGGAGAAAAGAAGATTT
The DNA here is from genome assembly GCA_025920805.1 of Petroica traversi. NCBI lineage: Eukaryota > Metazoa > Chordata > Aves > Passeriformes > Petroicidae > Petroica > Petroica traversi. Next base: position 1,818,695 of record JAHLSL010000068.1, read on the forward strand.
ACCATTGGCAGGGTCTTGCCCAGGGCCCTTGTCCTGGGGATTTGTCCATGGGCACTTTCCTACCCCTGTATTTAAAAATACAGTTTTATATATACAGCTCTTTCTTGTGATAGTCTCAGAAGCAGAATCTACAACCATGGCATAGGAAAAACTGGAATTAAACTGGATTAAGTGAGGAATGGGTGTACCTTAGCACAAAGTAATTGAAAGTTAGTCTCCAGACTTCACCCTTTGAAGTATTTTGTCTGTCTGGTGCACAGTAACTTTAAAAACTGATTAAAGCAGATCTCAAAGATAATCCTGCACACATTTCATTAACCTGGCTGCCATCCTGGGGACAGAAATGAACATTTCTCCTTGATTTTAATCTGAGACTGTCAAACACTAAGCTTCTGGGTCAGCAGATACCCAGGCTGCAGATGGCTGTGAGTTTGGTGTGTGTTCCAGGACAAGGAGCACTGCTGTACACAAATCTCTTTGGGCATGGTGTTGTCATGCCATTTCATAAAAACGGAGAATTTAAAAACATAAAAAGGAAAACTCAGCAAGTTACTCACTTGTGATTTATTTTCAACAGCCACCATTTGATGGGGAAGACGAAGATGAACTTTTCCAGTCCATAATGGAGCATAATGTTTCCTACCCAAAATCGCTGTCCAAAGAGGCTGTCTCCATCTGCAAGGGGGTGAGATAAAATTTTATTTATGAGTTTTGGCAATCCTTGTGAGTAGCTGGGTTTGCCTGGCTCTGACACAGCGCTGTAGTATTTTAAAGTGCAACTTCTGTCAGGCAGAGCTGAGCTGTGCTGTCACTTGGTGTCACTGGGAAGCACTGGGCTCTTCCCACCGTGCCTGCTTGTTTTATGGAAAGAACAAATGTCAGAATCAGTGGCTGCCAAATCCAGAGCAGAATTTATAAACAGGACCATGGTGTGAAGAGTCTCCTCCAGCTTTGCCTCCCGACCCACGGCAGCTCAGATTTTGCAGGGTGAGATTTCTCAGCTTGGATGGAGATCCTCCAGCAAGTCCTCGGCCCAGAAAGCCCAATGACAGGATCAGAGCACAGGAGTTTAGGAGAATAATTTTTAAATGTAGGTAACGATGAGCTTATGTGAAAATCATAGCATAAATGCAAGGAAACCATGGGGAAATCCTGACCCAGTGGTACCTGTGTGGCCTAAAATTGGTCTTAGATTCTAAATTACTTTTTTTTAAAACTTTCGAGGAAAATAATAGGTTTGGCTTCAGGGGATTAGCTTAGGAAAAGAGAATTCATTTGACTTTCCTTTGATTCCATGTGATTCTCCAGAGCACCATCAGTCTGCAGCTTTTCCAATCCACCGACCGTAATGGGTTATTTGATGTCTGACTTACACTGATAAAATACCACTGCACTTAGTTAATTTGCTATTTACATTCTTCCTATCCTTTGCAATCATTTAGGAGATATTACACATGAGCTGGATATTAGTCCCTTAAAGAAAATCATCCAGGAAAAGAAAAGGTGTTTAGAAGAAGAAGTTAAAATGAAAGACCATGCTAATTTTGGAGCTTATCCCAGTGTAGACGTGCTGGCCAAGAAAAAATAAACACGATGCATTTTTTAAAGTACATTCAGATTTGTTGCCTTGTCATGACAATCACATATTCAAACACCATGGTCTGAACTTGATGCAATTGCCCTGTGTTCAGCTACCCTGCTCATGCCAAGGGAGGGCAGAAAGCTAAAATTACCCTACACTGTGAGGTTTAAGAGCAAGTCTCTGTGGTACTGACGCGTTCTTCATCTGCATTAAACTGACAAATTAATCTCAGGTTTCAGTGGGAATTTTTCCTGAGCAAGAAGTCAAATTGAGAAAGTTTCTGACCCTTGCAGTCAGTGGTAGCTCAGCAATCCCAGCACAAGGCAAGACAAACATGCCCACTCTGCTCTTGGAATTGATTTGTCTGCTTGACTTCCATTCCACTGATTGAGAGTTTGCTGGGTTTGGTAAATGCAGCAACTTTGGGAAGAATTAGAACTACTGGAATCAATACTCCCATTTTCTTTTATCACCTACTGTTAAAGCAAAGGGTTTGGAAAAAGTCACAAAAATGGGAAAGTTGCTGTTAATTTTGAAGAAGGCTGTGATTCCTGCCCTGAGCACAGCCACTTCCAAACCTGCTTAGAGTCGCTTTTATTTTTGGTTCAAAATTGGAACCAGATCAACTCAGCATTTGGAAGGAGACTAAAGTGGTACAGCTGAGGTTTTAAGAAGATCTGTTGAGGTATCACTCCCAGCAGTACATTAATCATACATCATTTGTAAAAGAGCTTTTAAAAGTCCCCACAAAACTGGAACTGAGAGCTTAAGGCTACGTTGCACAATTCCCAATGTACACCCCAATTGGAAAATCTTGAGGAACTTGTTAATTAGGGAGCACATTCCAGTTTCTAAGCACGCCAGGCTGGTGGGTTTGAGGCTGGTTTTATTTCCCCAAGTCTGTTTAATCTCTGCAACTGGGTATAGTATTGACCAGGATGTCATTAAGAATGCAAGGGAGGAAACACAGATTAGATGTTGTCAGCTGGTTGCCAAAGAATTGGAGGCTCTGTAATGAGATGTCTTGAACAAGCCCCAGAAAAATGAAATGGGATTGTGGGGGGGGTTGTACTTCATAGAGCTTTAGTGCATTGGAATTTATGATGTTTAATTGATTGTTGGGATAGGGCAGGAGCTGTTCTGGACATCTATAAGACTGGACTGAGAGTCTGGAGGTGAAATTCAGGAGTGAATTGTGAGCCAGCAGGGATGGCAGCGTGTCCTGGGCACCACCTGCACCTCCAGCAGCAACTTCTGCTCAGGGGAAAAATTTCCCCAGTTCAGCCCCTAATTTTGCTGCTGATTTCCTGTCACCAGTGATCAAACAAGAAAGTTCTTCAAAAAATTAATTTTCACTTTTCAAAGCAGTTTTATTAGCAGTGTGTATCTTCAGGAGAGGAGCAAGAGCACTGGAAGCAGGGAAAAGTCCCTCTCACTTTCCTCCCAGCATTAAACTGAATCCTTTGGTGTTTTCTTCCCAACAGCTAATGACTAAACACCCTGCAAAACGCCTTGGCTGTGGCCTGGAAGGTGAGAGAGACATCAGGGAACACGCATTTTTCAGGAGAATCGATTGGGAAAAATTGGAGAACAAAGAGATCCAGCCACCTTTCAAACCTAAAGTGGTGAGTGAGGGCACAACTGCAGCCCTGCTGGTCTGCAGAGCTGGGGCACAGCTAAAAGGAGGCAATTTGGTAAGGGCAGAGCTGCCTGGGAGCCTGCTCCTGCTTTGGCACTGTGTGTGTCAGCCTGGGAACTTTGTGCCTTGCAGAAAAAGCCCTGCCTGGATGGGCCCACACTGCGTGAGGAGCTGAACACAGGGAAATCTGGCACATCCACATCAGACTGAGACTGGCAGTAATTGTGGTTAACAACTGTCTGCTCTGAGCAGCATCTGAAGTCAGGAACTGACTGAGGGATTTGGATTAGAGGGGTGAATTGCCTCATGGTTGGCTGCCCAGCACAGGGGATTTTATTCCCCATCCTTCAGCCCTATCTGCTCAGTTTGCAAGAATAATCCCTGGTTTATTTTCCATGTTTATTACGGTTTGCCCACATGTATCTACAGGAACATTTTAGAAACCCAAGTAAGTGGAAAGATGTCCTTACCCTGAGAGCCGTTTGCATAACAGAACTGGAAGAGCTTTGCTTGTTGAGCCAGAATTTCTTTCAGAATGTACTGTGCTTTTTTGACAGGCAAAGAGAAGAGTTCGCACACAAGAACACAGGTTTTAAGGAACAGCTGTAAATTGTTATGTCCTGACATTGAACCTTTCTTCTCTAACCCTTTTATTTTTCCTCTGAGAATCCTGCTGGCTTTAGCCCCTCAGGTGTAGGGTGACTGGTCTGTACACTGATTTATTTACCAATAGAGACAAACCAGTGAGTTATCACAAACTAATGAGCACAGGGACGCCATAGCCACATTATTACTCACTTTTTTCATACAAATGACTTTTTCACATCACCAGGAGGCAAGTTGCAGCTGAGAAGGGTGTTTAGTGCTAAAGGAAATACCTTTTTGGTCTGGTGTGGATTTTGCAGCAGGGAAGGGTGTAAATTAGTGAAGAACTTGTGTGGTGCTGCCAGCCCTGCTCAGCCCATCCCCAGAGCTGGCTGAGCAAAGGGGAGCTGCTCTTTAGAGCATATTTTATGAAAGACTTGTATTACATGGTTCTCAAGTCAAATTTAAAGCTGCTCATAAAGCAAATCTTCCTTCACATCTGTAAGTTTTATTAGCTCAGAAGCTGAGTGCTCAGACTCTCCCTGAAGTTAAAAGTCACACCAGCATGAAGGTGCCAAAAGCTTCAAGTGTGGTCTGGTTCCATCCGAGTTCCTGGCAGATCCTGGCTCCTCCTCAGAGCAGCTGTGCTCTGTCTCCCTGGTTATCATGACCTGGTTTGTTTGCACAGGCTGCTATTAAAATCCACCGAGGCGGATTCACACGGAGCCTGACTGTCCTAGACAAAAATAACTTAAAACCCAAGTCTAGTATTTACATACCCTATGCACAACTCATTTATGGTGATTGCTGATTCTATTTATATCACTATCATCCAATTATAGAATCGTTTAGGTTGGAAAAGACCTTTATAATCATTGAATTCCAGCCATTATCCCAGAACTGCCAAGCCCACCATTAAGCCGAGTCCCTAAACACAACATCTACACAATTTTTAAATCCTCGAGGGATGAGTATTGATTTTAGAAAGCAAAAAACACACAACCCTTAATCTGTTTGAAGTTATGGATGCATTTATAGGCTTTGTTTGGGGTGGGCCTTTTGAGGAAGCCTTTGGAGGTGCATTTTCTCTAGGAAGCATTTTCCCTCAGAAATAATTGTGCTACTTCCACAGCCCTTACTCCAACACAGTGCTGCAGATTTTGGGTCAGCAGTTGGGTGCTGTAAATAACATGTTCCCTTCCAGACTGACATTTCACAGGTTATAGGCATAGACTGTTATTTGGCAAGAAGGGCATTTTACTGATATTTCCAAGTTTAGAAGTCCTGTAATTTCAGTTGTACTCTAATACTGCATTAATGTCCACAATAGCAGAGCTACTCTTTAATGTGAAGACAAATACATAACTAAAGATGCAAATTCATTTATAAGTTACTCTGTTTGCACCCAAAATATATCCATATTTCACGTGATTTATTTCTTAGCCTCAACTAGCATAAACAATAGTGAAGAGATCTAATGGACTCAGGAACTTTGCTTTCAATATCCAGCTTGTTTGAACACTTTCCATTTGCAGAAAGAGAGGAAAATATTTTTTTAAAAGAAAGAAAATAGCGTAATTTAGTTGCAGTATGATGCTTATCTGTAGAACATATTTTTAGCAAACTTTCCTTTTTAGCAATAACCCCTTTGTGGCTGCTCTGAGCTGACTGTTGTGCCTCTTAACTAATCTGATTTTATTTGGGGATACATCAGCTATCATTCCAATAGTTCAGAGGTTTTTCCCTTGTCAAAGTTCAGCTCTTTCCATTCATATTCTTCAGAGACTCTGCCCCAAAGTGCAGAGGCTCAGTGGGCACCAGGGCGTTCCATGAGTGGTGCAGAGCCCTGGGTGGAGAAAGCAGAGCCCCTCAGCTGGGCCATGGTGCAGTGTCCCTGTGCCTGTGCTCTTCCAAGGCTGGAGCAGTGTCCTCTGTGAGCTCCAGGCTCCAGAACCTGAGCACGTTGTCTGAAATAGGAACCAACGTGTGCCCGAGGCTGCAGAAGTTCTTTGCAGCTCAGCTCAGATGGCAGGGCCAGCCCAGCACCTGCCAGGTGCTCTGTGAGAAGGCTGGAAACTGTGGCTGGGCAGTTCCCAAACCCTTCACCCTGAATCCCCTCAGTGGGCCCCTGTCCAGTGAATTCTCCTGTAAATGCACAGAATTACTCATGTTGCATTAATTCAGGAAAAAATCAATATTTAATATTGGTCTGTTGTACGAGCCATATTCTGCCCTTTCCAGGTTATGCTCCGAGTCTGAACAGAATAATGTATTTTATCCTTTATATCCACGTGCAGAGATGTTGAAGGGATGGATAGAGAGGAAAGGGTTGGGAAAAATAGGAAGAAGCATTCCCTGCCTTTGTCACACACCTGCTTCATCTGGAGATCTGTTACAGTTTTGAGATGAGCACATTCACCAGTTTCCTCCTCACCTCTCCAGAATATTCAATGCCTAATTTCCCTCAAATACTCTTTTTTTTCTTACACACTAGTTAATTTAATTCTGGTACTGTTTTCCTATTTTTTAGGATGCCTCTGATCATACTTCCCTCCTTATCCAGTGTTTTCTGCAGTTCTCAAAACTATCCTTTCTGCAAACCTGGTTTCTCCTGTTTTCTGTTCTGAAGGAGCTGTGCTCAGGCTGTAGCTGTATTTAACCCCCTTCTTGGCTGGGATTTGCCTGGAAATGAGTCTCCTAAGAAAATAAAGGAGGAAACTTGAGATAGCAACTTTTGGAACAAGGACCTGTCCCAGGATTTGCTCCCTGCCCAGCCCTCCTGCCATCCCAAGGACTGAGGCTCTGCTGTCTTTTATAAATTTACAGGAGTATATAGCCTGTTCAGCGAAGAGTCAAAGCACATAAATGAATTTCATTAAGCTTTTTGCAGATCATAAAGGAAACAGAGACTAATACGAAAAGTTTAATTTTGTATTGTAAAGCTTTTAAGAAGAATGAAATACTTGACAAAGAAAGTATCTCTTGCCAACATATGTTTATATCCCTTTTGTATCCCAGTAATTCTGAATATTTAAGCCTCTTTATCTCGTCACCTTATGCTGATGGATGGAAACCTTTCTGACTGCTTTTTGTCAGGATTCAGCTATCAAAACTTCACTGTTTGTCTGGGATTTTTTTGTTGAAATATCTGAGAAGAAAATTTTCCCTCAATTACTCATAAGAAAGAGGGAAAGCCTTGCATGTATTCTGACAACCTTGCCAGTGTATTGCTGGCTTTTTTCAGCCTTTTAAGATGTTTTTCTCTTTCCTTGCAGTGCGGCAAAGGGGCTGAGAACTTCGACAAGTTCTTCACACGAGGGCAGCCGGTGTTGACACCTCCAGATCAGCTGGTCATTTCCAACATAGACCAAACAGATTTTGAAGGGTTCTCTTACGTCAACCCCCAGTTCGTGCACCCCCTTGTAGAAAATGTAGCATGAAACAGCAGAACAAATCCCGCCGTGGGGAACAGCTGTAACCCTACAATTTTTAGGCTTTCGCCTTGTTGATTCCATTTTGGCCTGGAAATTGTAGGGTTAGAGGGTGTGAGATGAGGGAAGGGCCACTTAGCCAGGATTTGGGCTTTGCAGCAGCAATGTTGTCTTAACAGGAGATAAATTAGTGTACGGTGCCCACTTTTTCTTCTAGAAGTTGCCACTGACTTGTTGAAACTTATCCATGTTTTGGTACGTTCATTATTTTGTAACTTCCCACTGTCCTTTTACTCCCTTTTCCACTCTGTTGTGTTGGAAAAACATCTGACACGTGGTCTGAACGAGAAGCCACCTCGAGTATTTATTCCTTGGGGGAGGTGGGAGCGTCCTCCCTGCACTCCCTGGAGACTTCAGGGGCAGCAGCAGAGACTGAGCGGGGTCAGCTCCAGGGGGGAGAGGCAAAAACATTGCTGAAAGTGTTTGAGAAATACGCCAGGGGAAAAAAGAAACAAGTTGGGAATGGGTGGGAGGGGGGATAAAATCAAATTTGACCCTGGGGCTTCGCGAACCGATCCTGTGAGATCCCAAACAAAAGCGCTCAGGTGGTGGCCACATCTCTAGGATTTGTGCTAAGAGTAGCATGTGATAAACTCAAGGGTGAAATTTTGTCTTTAATAATAATAATAATAATAATAATAGTAATAGTAATAATTTTAATAATACTTTTGTGAATTTTAATCTCCATGAGATTATTCTGTGATCCAGGGTGCCATTGTCTGTTCAGTTGGTTTAATTTACACCACTCCTCAAGTTTACTGTTAACTGGTTCTAATACAAATATTTTACTATGAAATTTATTAACCTGGAATGTAAAACAAAACTGTAATTCCTTAAATCTTATTTACATGTGTTTATTTATAGTTTGCAGTGTAGGGCAGTAAATTGAAAAAAGCATTATGTATACTAAATAAACAAAAAATGCAGCCCCGAGTGACTTCCTGATTTCTCCAGAATAACTCATGAAAATGAAGTGAGATTTAGTCTTAAATAATCAGTTTTAATTCAGAAAACTTTGGGCTGTAGAATAATCAAGCCTGAAAGAAGCAGCACCTAAAAACTCGTTTTATTGATAGAATGGAATTTAATACATTTTACATATGCTTCATGCAATGAATTTTGCATGTTTAGTAATAACTCTTAATAATAAGGGTTAATAATAAGCAGATCTATATTATTGACACAATCGTATCAAGCATAAAGAGTATTATAAAAATTTTATAAAACAACTTGTGCTTTATTTGTGAAAGTTCTTGTTCTGAATGACACCATTTAGATTTAGCTAAATGTTTTCTTGCTATTGTTTTGATTTTTACTTTAGGTTTTGACTATTGTTACTGGCTTAGGGTATAATCTCTTTTTTTTAAAGTAGATATACTTTTAAATAATAATTGCTACCTGCAGGTTTTATACGAGGTTCAATTAAGCTTTCATTTCACATCTGCTTATTACTTGCAGAGAAGGAAATAGACTTTATTTGCAATGATGAACACTGTAATTAATGCAATCTTCTCCTCTCCTATCACTTAGATAAAAAATTTTGATATTTCCTCTTACAACTTACCAGAAGATATTAACTCAAATATCAGTAAATAATGTTTTGTGCATATTTTGGTTTTGTTACAGCATGTAAAATAGTAGTTGGTGCATTTCCCATTTTTTCCCCTCCTGCCTTGATCCCATTAGCAGCCACAGGCACGTTTTGTCTGTCAGATGTGCATGATGATGCCAGAAGCATGATGTCTCTGTTGCTGCATGCAGACTGATTACAGTTTTTCCAGCATGTAAACATATTCAAAAAGTAAGATATTTGCCATAAAATACTTCAATTTATACTAGAATATGTAATGGGGTGGGGTGGGAGGGGAAACCTACTTTCTAATCATCTTTTATGACAATAAAACACGGAACCTGTGCCAAAGATTCTGTCAGAAAGATCCACTCCTGCCAGATGGTAGCCAGAGGGGTGGGATGGACCTCGGGGGTGACCTGGGTGTGTGGGGCAGTTCTTGAGGGAAACGTGTTGGATGTGAAGGGTGATGGTGCCGAGCTTCTGCCCCTGCAGGGCCCTTGGAAAATGTGGGTTTGGGGCCAGGATGTGCAATTTCCCCACTCCAGGAGTCCAACTGTTGCTCTGTCTTCGTCCTTTTGTACCCCCAGCTCCCACGAGGAGCATCTTGGAGTGGTCCAGCCCTGACATCCCAGGTGGCTCATGAGGGGCATTGGCCAACTGACAGGAACTCAGATCCTTGCCTAAACAAACAGGACTCCAAAGTTTTCAAACACTTCAGGAGTCAAATTTTTCAACAGTTCTGTATCAAACACCTTGTCAGCCAAAACTGGGAGTTCATTTTCTCCTTTTTGTGTTATATACTTCAAAAATGATGGTATTCACCATAAAGCACACGTGGCAGCATTTATGACTTTTTTTCTTTCTTTTCTCTGAATATTATTAGCCTGCCAGTGTTTAGTAAAATCTGAGTATCATGCTGTAGAAGATAGTAGATTGAATTAAGATAACAGATTACTGAGTCTCAGATTTTAATAAAGAAGAGGCTCTCAGCTATGCCAGTCTGCCAAGATGTGCCATCACGCTTGTTTTAAAAATGTGAAATGAAAAAGACACTTTTGAAAAAGGAAAATACTGGGAGAAATACCAGCACACAGGTTTGGGGAGTAGCCAAAGCAGAACAGGGGCAGAATTGAACCAAACCAGAAACCAGGCAGGAGATCCCCTGGGTGGATGTTCCCACAGTTCTGTTTTCCTGCTGAAATCGGAGTTGTGCAGGGAAGTCCCATTGCAGGCACCGCTGTGACAGTCGGTGCTGTTCACACCAGGACACAGCATCACAGGGGTGGTCTGGCATTGGGACAGGGCTGGTTTGTCACTGGGACAGAGCTGCTCATTCTCTGGCTACTTCTCACACCCAGTTTCTTCAGTCCTTGTTTGTCTCCTAGTTTTTCTGATGCAGAAACAGAAATTCCTCTTTAACGTCGTTACCGCAGGTCCCTGGGCTTGTGACATCTGCGTTGAGCTCTGGAGTTTCTGTAACACTTAGGAAAAGGTACTGTGAGCTCCTGGATCCTGCAGGAGCAAGGCAGGATTGGATAAAGCAGGGATTAGTTGTGTTACCCCTCACTGCTCTTCCTGATGCCCTCACATGCTCTGACCTTTCCCAGGAACTCACACTGGCTGCTCAGAATCCAAAAATTTATAATGGCAAGGAAAACCTGAAGTATCCAGCCAGAATTTTCATATCCTTTTAGAGACAGGTGTTATTTATATAGTATTTTTCACAAGATTTGGGTTTCTAGAGAGCGTGTATCAACAGAAGGAGAGGCATCGGAGCTGCTTCTCTTTCACTTGTGTTCGATAGCAACTGTAATCCCAACACGCACGTTGCCACCAGGATTCCCAAAAAGCAAATTGAAAATTGTACTGCACTGAAGCTGGGGGAGAATTTTTGGGAGCTGTGATTGACAATTTTGCTGCACTAAAGCTGGGGTGGAAGTTTTGGGAGCTGTGTTTCCATCGCTGTGCTCAAGTCCGGACAGTTCCAGGGCAGCCCTGTTCCTGCCATGGAGGGGGCAGAGGTCTGCCATGTAAAACTTCCAAGGGGTTTTCAGGGATCAAATGGGATTTAATGGGCTCCTAGGCAATTTTTTTCCCGATTTGGGCTTCTGGATGTTTTTGTGCACCTTTGAGTGACCAGAGCAGGGTGGTGAATTCCAGGACATCCATTTCACCCACCAGCCAGGCTCAGTGCTCTGAGCAAGGTTGGCACGTGTGTAAGAAGGAGAGAGCAATTCCCATAATAAATACTCCTTCCAAATCCAGTTTGGAGGAGAAATGCAATTTAGCTTTTTGATCCTTCATTCTTTCCAGAAATACAACTGAAATTCCTTTTACAAACTGAAGAAAGTTCTTCTGGAAATCAGCTGTTAGTTAAAAAAACAACTCATCACGTCTGAATGCTGTCGGCCTTTGAAATCCATCCTGTCTTTTGGGGTGAATCCAATTCAATGGGCTTCTATAAAATTAATAAGATGGAGCAAGAGAGGAACTTGTCTTCTAGCTGGAAAGATGACATGTCCAAGGATGGAGTGGTACCACTTGCAAAGTGTTTTCTGAGCCTCTGGATGCAGTCCCAGTTAAATGCCATAGGAGACACATGCAGTGAGCAGAGGGGGCAGATCTTCCTTATTGTGCAAAGCCTAGCATTGGAAATAATAATAATAATAATAATAATCAATAATAAAGCTTTGATATGAGTAGAAAGAGTATTTACAATATATCGAGTTTACAGTGGGCTTTTGGACCTGCCAGGAAACTTCTGGAAATATTTAATGTGATTTTCAGTTCTTTGAGTCATTAGCATAAGTTATTGTACATAGGTTTTTGTCTCTTTGCAAACGTGAGCGTGGGCTGTGTTTGCTGTGTCCCCTCTGTAGGTGGGCACTGAGCTGCCAAGTCGACAAGCTAAAAAGCACTTTTTTCCCTCGGCCCCGCACTCGTAGATGGGATCTGAAATAGTTCAGAAATAAGTAAGATTTGACTCCATGAACATGCATGATTCCCTCACTGTGCCAGTAACAATTGGGAATTAAACAGCCTTACCATGAATAATCACCATGCACTACAGCCCTCCTGTTCCCAGGAAAACCTTGAGGGAGAGGGCAGCTTGTCAGCCTCTCTGCCTCACTTACCTCACCTGTAAAATGGGGTAAAAATACTCGACTGACCTCACAGGGAGGGGTGAGGACTTCTTAGGCAATGTTTCTAATTCACTTTTAACCTGAAAAGAGTTGTGTAAGTATTACTATAATTTTTAATATTAAATCAGCTTCTTGGATTCACATGGTACTGCTGGCTATACCATGCTGTTTCTACTTTTTTATAGAACTTTAGTAGCTCTGCTGAAACCGTTTGAAGAGAAATAAAATCAGATCTGATAATGTTTCTTACAGAATCTGGAGTCCAGCTTTTGTACCTGGAGTCAGGGTGTGGCGGGGAGTGATGCTTGCTGATTGTGTGGGTCAGCTGCACTTTCCTCTTTTCCAGCTACTGAGATTTTTGTGTGCAATTTAAAAATTCCATGTTGATGGAAGTCTTAGCAGAACTGATTCTTGGAGGGGGAGATTTCCTTTGGGTAAATGAAGTCAGCACAGCTGTTTTCTAGTACCGTTTTTACTGACTCCTGCTGAAGGAGGAGCTCTGTTCTTTGTGCAGCTGGTCCGTCCATGACAGGTTGATATTTTCTGTTGGCATTTTAATGTATTTCTGTGTTGTAAATGTGTCTTTGTGCTTTTTTTTCCCTCGTCTATAACACTGTAGTCCAAATTTAAAAGAAAACTGCTCCAGAAGCTGTTTTTTCTCTTCCACTGATGTCAGTTGACCTAAATAAATAAATTAAGTCTGTTAATGATTTGAAGCAGTGCGGGATGAGAAGCAACACTGACACTCAGCTGCCATTGGAGCTCATTTCTCACTCTGGTTACATTGGACACTCTGCAGCTGATGTTTCATTACTTTTACAATTATTAATGACAGGAACATTTTAATGGAAAGGAAAATTATCTTCCTGATCTTTACAAAATTTTCCTGAGAACTATTTGAATTTCTTTTCCTTTTCCCTGAAGCCCTTGAGGCAGCACTGCCGAGGGCTCCATCCTTCCAGAGCTTCACACTCCTGGCTTGGCTTCCGAGGCACCCAGGGAACCACAGAGCTCCCTGGGTGCTGAGTACTTGGCCAAGAGCCCCAATTCACTGGAAATATTCATTATATTATGTGTTTCAGCCCACTGTTGGCCTTGGAGCAGAAAAATAATGTTCTTGCAGGGGTAATAAAAATTTAATCTATGGCTTGTTCCCCAAACCTTTCATTTTTTTCTCTCCCATGCTATCAAAATGAATGTAAAAAAACCCAAATTTCAACAAAATGAAGCTTGTGTGCTCTTTTTAAAATGTGCATTTCCCAGTACTCTGTGGTTTTGCACAACAATACAGAGAACATCTGAAACTTTTTGAATCTATGTTACTTTAATTTTTTTAAAAAACACAGAGTAATCCCAGTATTTTTTAATATTATTTTAAGACCCAAATGCTGTATTTATACGGAGGAGAACATTATTTATTTTCATATCATTTATCTGCAAGATGCTACCAGAAAATTTAGAGAGGCCATTCATTATTCAAAAGATTTTTTTAAAACCCAGCCATTGGAAGTGTAGTGGGCAAGACTGATGTACAAATTACAGCATCTTTTTTTTGTTGTTTTATAATTCGCAGTATCTTCGATCTTTGTTTGCATGAAATGCTTTTGTTAAGTATTAATTGTAGTTTCAAAGCAAGTGTGTATGAATAAAAATACTGATAATTACTTTTGTGAGAGTTTGGTTTGCCTTTGTGAAATTTCCTTTCAAAGTTGACTCCCCCAAGGCCGGAGGCTGCAGAGAGGTTGGTGTGATCAGAATTGCCCAGTCTGGACCTTGATTCTTCATTCAGAGACAGAATTTTAACCTGGGCTTGTTTTTAATCCTTGTTGATTAATCAAGAGGAGGAAAAAAAGGCTTAACTGGGGAATACAAGAGGATTTCTGTGGTGCTGGGCAGCTCCAGGTGTGGGAGCCACAGAGAAAAACAGCCCCAGAAACCAAATGAGGTCTCACATTGCAGGGTCTGAGTCAAAGCCTGGTGTGAGGCTTGGTGCTGGAGGGATGTTCCCTCCTTGGGAGCAGCCAAACCCAGGAAAACTCAAATTCACTTTGTCAGTTGGAGTGTGGGAGCCCTGAGTGGTTCCCTCCACCCCCCTGCCATTTCTCCTGGGAATTTCAGGGATTGATGACCCTCAGGGACCCACTTTTGTCATGAAACACCTGGTTCAGCACTCCTGGGGACAGGACTCGACCTCCCAGTTCCCCCCAGCCACGTCCACCAGCCTCGCTCACACTGCCATAGTTTGTTTTCAAAACCTGAAAGCAATGTCCAAATATTGTGACAGCTTGACAGACAGCTCCCTTTCCTGCCTGCTCTCACAGGATTCAATCTCATGCTAATTCTGTTATTGGGTTCGTTTAATTGGCAGAAGTCTGGCTGAGTTTGCCCAAAGGAGTGGTTGAAATTCCAGGGTATTTTTTCCAAAGAGTCCGTGTTTCCAGGCTACTTCACATGAGCACACCTCTTCTCAGAGAGCTCTCTGCAGAGCACAAAGGTGAGGTCTCTTTGGGGAGACACCACCCCCCTGAGCTTGTGGACAGAGTTGGTGCCTCCAGGGCAGGAGGAAGGGGGTCCTCAGCTCTCCACTCTGCCAGAGCTGCATCCCCAGCCCCTTGGCTGGCCAGGATTCCTCGCCAAACCACCCCAGTGCCCACCCACAGGGCCATTGGCATTGGGGTGAGAGCTTGGACACCTCTGAACACCTTCCCTGGGGAGAGACAAGTCTGGCAGAGTGTGGGCAGCTGGACACCAACTCCCAGGGGTGGGAGAGCCCCGGGCACCCCACGGCCACACCTGCACCCTCCCTCCTCCCACTGGTGGTCTCAAGAGCAGGACAAGCCCCAGCTCCCAGCAGGATGAGTCAGCTGCCACAGCACGGTGGTGAGAGCCTGCGTGGGCTGCTCTGGTGTCAAGGGGTGTGGAAAAGGGGAAAATGTCTGTAATGGTGCATCTTTGTTTGACTTTTTCCAAACGGGCAAGACTAGGCTGGTGATTCTGGGGAAAATGAAGTGTTAAAAGCTTCTGCGGGAAAGGCTGAAGCTCTCCGTGCCTGCCACATCCATGAGTGAGAGCATCTCCATCAGGAATATTTCCAGCATGATAAATCACACCAAGCGTTCGTGCCTGCCTCCCCCAGCCCAGCCTCTCTTTAGAGATTTGGGTATTTGATTCAGAAATCTCAGAATATTTTTGCAGAGCTGGTGTGTGAGCTGCAAATAAAACCAGCTCCTCCGAGAACTGCTTGGGTAGCTGAAATGATGACTGCATTAATTACCACGAGGTAATTATAATCCCACCTGCTCCCTGGGGAGCTGTGGAAAAGCAAAGGCAAATCAATCAGGGGCCCAAATCAGGACAGCTGTTGCCATGCGTGGATGGCTTGTCCTCAAAGGGATGTTTTCCCTGGCTGCATCTGTCACTTGTCACCTTCCCAAAGTGGTGCTGCCCCCAAAGAAATGGGGATCTGCCCAGGGGAACAATCTGTGGCAGGGCTGGACCCACAGAGTTACCTGCAAAGGGTGGGTTTTTTTACCTTTTTTTCCCTGTTTCCCAAAAGAAGGGCATGGGATGAGGCAGATCTCCTGGGAAATGAGTCGGTGCTCATTTGAAATGAGTCCTTCTCCAGGGACTGCAGCATTGGCTGCCAGGGTGACAGTGTCAGACACTGCCACTTCCAGTGCTCGTTACTGGTCCCTGAGTCAGTGCCTGACATCCCACCCAGGCAGAGGCTGTGGCAGAGGCTGATGAAGGAGAGGAAATCATTCAAAGCCAATTTAAAGCACCCCACCTGGGTGAGGAAAAGCCAAACGAACAACCCCACAGAGGAAGTTTGCTTAGAAATATTTTAGATCTTACTCTTGCCTGTCAAGGCTGGCAAAAATCACTCATCTCTTCACATTCTGGGAATGAATTTTGTGTCTGAGAGAGAGAAAGAATTAGGTCCACATCTGTCATGTCTTTCCTATTTTTCCTGTTTGAGGCCTTGATCAATCCCCCCCTTACCTTGCTCCTCTATTGAGAGCAATTTATAAAACTCAGTGCCCAAAACAGGGAGATTTCCTAATCCATATAAAACATTCTGCAACAATTTATATAAAACCTCATTAAATCATCAACATTTTCAATGACACCTCCAGAAAAACACTCTTTTATCAGAATTCATTTGCTTCTCCTTCAAGTGTAACCATGTCTGGGGCACTGATTAAGTGTGATTTCAGGAAAGATCCATCAGAAACAGCTGTAAAAGCAACCAGCAAGGAGTGGCAAGGAGAGCAGAAGGAAGGAAAGGCCAGCAGTGAGAGCATCCCAAAATTCCTTGGATCAGTTCCTGGTCCTTTTGGGATAAGTAATTTAGCATTCTTGTGCCTGATTGACATTAACATCATTAAAAGATTGGTAATGAATTTCAGTGCTATATAAATCACATGGAAAACTATTACCCTTAATACAAGCGTTACGAGGCTTTAATAATTAATGTCATCCAAACTTCTTTCCAAAACATGACCTTTGAAATCGGATTGCTGTGGCCAGAGCCATCCCTCATCCTCCAAGCAGCCACTTTCCAGCCAGCCTGGGGCTTTGCTGGGGAACCTGGATGGGTCCAGTCCCAGGGACAGCTCCCAGAGGGTCCCTGTGTTGGTGGAAGCTCCACGCTTTATCCAGCAGGATGGCAGAAAACCCCAGAAGTGAGAAAAAAATCACTGCCAGCATCAGTTCCAGCTTGTCTCATTGCGGGCACTGCCCTGCATGGTGGAAGGGTGGGATGTGGGCACTCCCTGCCCTTTCAGACCTCCCTCCCTCCCTCTTGGGTGGAGATGCTCGGATCCCCCGGGGGGCTGGAACCTGCCAGCCCTGGAACTCCACGGGGGCTTAAGGCTGCACCTGGCAAAACTCCTGAACTGGTACATCCTCCTCTTTTATAGCTCAGTTTAGCCCCACATGATGGCAGAGGGTATTTTATTTTAAATCAAATCTCCAAGTTCCATTCACACGTGTGCCTTTGTTGTTCCGTGAGTCAGAGCTGCTCGAGGAGGCTGCGAGAGGCTCCGCACATTTATTTTTTTTTAGGCTTTCACACAGCTTGTGGGTGCTGGGTTAAAAATAATGTGGTACCTCTCCCTGAGCTTCCTCCCAAGCAGCAGATCCAGGCAGAGGGATGTGCAGGGGAAACAGCAAATGGAGCTGCAGCTCCAACAGCCCACAGAGTTAATTCCTTTAATTTAGTCGTGGATGTGAAAACCCTCCCGGAGAGAGGAGAAGGGCTGGTGTTCTTTGGTGCCATGAGTTTTACGTCTTTTCCTGTTTTCAGTGTTTGAAAATAACACAATGGCACTGCTGGGATAAGGAGCAGAAATTGTGCTGACTCTTTCCACACCACAGGACCTGGCTGAAGCAGCCCGTCCCACCTGCACAAAGCCATGGGTGCTGCAGGTGTGGGCCCCAAATCCGAGCTGCTGGTGCCAGTTTTGCTGCCCGGTGTGAAATACTCCGCAAACGCCATCCATGTGAAACAAAAATCTCAGAAGTCTCCCTGAGCCAGGGGTTGCCAGCCTGTGGAGCTGCCCCTGGGCTCCCTGAGCCTCCCCCCGGGCCGTGCTGCCCACGAAATGACAAAAACCAGCAGGAGCTGAGGCAGCTGGCATGGAGCATCCGTCACCTCCCACACAAGTCACGGCAGCTCCAGCCTCCCAGCTTGTTGCATTCACCTGCTCGCTCTCCGCTTCCCTCGGGCAAACACTGCAACCCTTGGCTGAGGCAGAGTCCCCTCCCCGTGCCCAAAATGCCTCTCCCAGCCTGGTGTGCAGGTGAAGTTGCTCAGTAGTTGCTGTCTGATGCCAGATCAGAGCCATGGTGGGCTCAGGGTGCCCTTTGCTGGGCGGATTTGCTGTCTGAATAATTCAGCACAGAGCAAATTTGAGAGAGTAGGAGGGGAGGCAAACCTGAGGTTTCCTGCCAGCTGGTGGCCCAAGCTGACAGGACCAGACCTTGTATTTCATAATGACCCGAGTGCCTTCAAGGTGGCTTCTGTTGAAAGGGAAAAGACCATGGAAAACTTCCCTGCAGATGTCACCTGTGAGAATCAAGCTGTTGTAGCTGAAATGAGACAGGCCCACCACCCCCCACCGCACTGCTAACAGCCCAGGGAGAGCTGCTGCAAAGAATCACTTCTGTTCCGAGCCACTAATGAAGCTCAAATCCCTCCTCTGTAATAAGGTTTGACCTTGGGTGCATCCTAAAAGCTGCTGCTGAGGTGTCCATGGAGCTTCAAGCTTCCAGACTGATTAAAGTGTGGTACAAAAGGCTGCTGCAGTGGCCAAGGGCTGGCAGAGCTGCTCTGGCTGGGGCACAGTCCAACCCTGCAGAGTCTGGCACAGCTGTGGAACATCCTGGGATGGGCAAGGTACCACCCAGCTTCACTTGCCCCACGTGTGGCTGTGCAGGAGGATCCACAGGAGGAAAGAGCCCAGAAGCTACAGAGAAGAGGGGGGAAGGCACAATGATGCTGCCAGCTGGTGCATGTGAAGCTAGAAACCAAAACAGCTACTGCAGGATTTGGCAAAGCCCTGCCCCACGTTTCTGGGGATGCTGAGAAGATGTAAAATGCTGATTGTCCTGTCTGGGACAGCCATGCCAAGCTTCTGTCCAAGAGAAGGATTTTCCACTTCACTGGTTTTCCCATCATCAGGGAAACACGTGGTAAGGGGAGGAATTCTGAAGAGCTGCTAATGAGGTGGAGTTTGGCTGCTGGGGTTTTAGGAGGCATCACTGGTGCTGTCCTTCGTCCTGGCCCTGGAATGCCTGTGGGAAATGCTCCTGGTGAGAGTGTTGGCATTGAGGACTTGCTTTGCCAGGGCAGAAGTCGCTGTGTGGGATGAGCAGCAGCAGAAAATCCACCCGAATGCTTCAGTGCAAATACATTTGCATAGAAGCAAAGGGGAGGGGAAGAAACTGAAGCTCAAAATGTGTATTTCTAATTGATTATATGCATGGTTGCTGAGGGCCTCTCACAGTTTAATGGTTAATTATGTCACTGTGTGAGCCGTGGCTTCATTTGTGTTGTATTCAAATGATCCTGCCCAGAGCCCAGGCAGCAACAGAGCAGGTTTTCTGCCTGGAGAAAAATGAAGGTCTGCTTTGTTTGGGGTTCTTTTTAACAATATAGAGAAAAGAAGAATGATGAAGAGCCAGTTACTGTGTTAAAGCCATCTACCCTGATAGCACACGGGGAACATCCAGTTCTAACAAGCCTCCTGTAGCTTTGTGATTTTATTGGTAATTCCCTGCTCATGATCTGCAGCCCAGGGAAGCCTCTTTCTCCTGGGAGCCCCAAAGGGCATTGCCCCTCTAGCTGCCTTTTCCAGTGCAGAATCCATTCTGCTGACCAAATCCCTGCTTTGCCTTATTGCCAAACCCTCGAGGGATTTGCTACTTTAAATTATTCCTCAAACGTGAAAAAGAGCCCAGGAAAACTTGCTGAATTCACTATCATTGAAGTGTTGCTGTACCTTTGTGTGAAAGAACTTATTGGATGCAGTCCCTCAAGGACAAATAACCAGAAACCTCCTACTGGGAGGAAGTTTTATACCAATCTAGATGTGGAACTTGCCTATTTTGGGCTCTACCATGTTCTGGTTGAAGAAATTAAAACCTCCACATCTGCATCATTTTCTGTTCTTTCTGTAAATCAAACAGAGCTCAACAAGCCCGAGCACACGGCTCCATTGATTTCAAACAAGCCACCCAACAACACCTCCTCCGCATCTCATTTCTCACTTTATTTTGAGTTTTTCTATTTAAAGCAGTCATGTTTTGCTAACTGGGGACGCCTCGGCAAAGATGCAGCACGTTTTAGGCAGAACACCGGGAGCTGGGGACCGTGGTGTGTGTGCAAAGCCCCTGCAGAGAAAGCTCTGCCTGCAGAAATTTCCACACAATCCTGAGCTCCAGGTGCTGGGACGGTGCCCATGAGCTCCCTGCTCCTGGGCTGGCACCTCCTGCAGCAGGAGCTCCCGCAGGGTGTGTGACCCTTTTCTTGTCCTTCCCGCCGCATCCAAGGAAGTGTCCCATTGCTGGACACCTCGGTGGAGCTGCCTCCTTGTTCTTGGCTCTGCCTCTCATTTTCTGTGTGTTTTGGCTGAATCACCCAGGCTGGCAGGGCTTTCCAGAGCCCACAGCATCTCCCCATGTCCCTCTCTCCTTTAGCCCTGGCTGCGTCCCTGCCTTGGTCTCAGCCCTGCCAAGTTGGCTCTCCCCAGCGCGCTGCCCTCCAACCCTGCTGTCTGCGGTGTCCTTAGCTGGGCATTTCACTCTGGTGCCTGGAGCCA
>JAHLSL010000068.1:1839431-1858733 GCA_025920805.1 Petroica traversi
GGTGCCCTGCCCGAGGACCGGCCCGGGGACCGGCACCGCTCGGGCGGCGGCGTTCGACTTCGCCCGACTCCCGACGGAAGGACCTTAGCACGAGGAAGCCGGAAAATCCCGGCGCTTCATCCCTGAGCTCTTCATCCCCGGGCTTTCCCCAGCAGGCTGCTCAAACAGAGCCCATCTCCTGGGCACTGAGAGCATCCCCGTCCTCAGCGGCGAGTTCCGAACGTTCTGCCGAGGAAAGGATGTCGGCTTCTCCCAGGGAATATAAAATCTGCGGGAAGTCAGGCTGTGCATGTTTTCCAGTGTAGCAAACCCAGTGGAGAGGGGAGTGTGAATTGAGCGAGGCTATCTGAGAAAAACCTGACCTGCTTCTTAAGTGCGGGGAAGTGGCGGGGGGGTGAGGGGAGAGGCTGGACCGTGTGTTACGATATGAAGGGGACATGGAGCCTGTCCTCGCTCCACGCTTTCCTCATTCACAGCCTGGGGAAGGTGCTGAAAAGTGAAATGTGAAGGTTCAGCCACCGCGGAGAGCAGGGAGGCTCTGACACGTCCCTTGGCTCTTGATTAATTGCCGGGCATTTCATAAAACTTCATCAGCCCGGGATGCTCTTTGCAGCTCTCAGGGTTGGGGATTCCAGGCACGGAGCTGCAGGAGCTGCTCAGGGGTGCCCGGGGAGCGGGTTTGGGCTCGGCACCGCTGTCCCCACTGTGTCCCTTGTATCCCCCAAACCCCCTGGGGGACAGGAGGGCTCGTCGGAGCTGCTGGGAGCCTGCACGGTACAGGTGAGCCTTGGGAAAGGGCAGCAGGGGTTCCCTGAAGATGGAACTGCTTCAGCCAGAGCACTGCAAAGGACGGTTTCAGCTAAAAAAGAGCAATTCTGCTGAGCCTCCCGCAGCAGCAGTGAGTGCCGGCGGCGTGACCCAGGCTGGCAGCTTTGCTGGAGGAGCATTCCCGTGTTTCCATCACTGCTGCCCTTTGCTTTCACAAGTGCCTCGAGTCTGGGCTCCTTTCAGATGCTCCTCTGCCGCTGTTGGAGCAGCGCATTTCAGTGTGTCACGGAAAAGCCAAAGGGCAGGAGACTGGCTCTGGCAGCCCATCCTGTGCCATCACACCTTGCCCTCAGGCTGCTCCAGGTGACACCCAGGGGACAGAAATGCCTCTGTGGGGGGGTATCTCCCATCCCTTGCTGTATTCTTGTAGCTGTTGAATATATTCTCTGAGTGAATGCATTCCCACCTGGCAGCATCCATAGCACAGCTTTTGCAGCTTCAGCTTTATTTATGGAGAGGGGAGGGAATATAAAATACAAAAGAGAAATAAAGCACAAGCCTGCAGAGATTTCAATGATATCAGTGAGGCTGGAGTGAGCACCAGGAGCTTTTCCTAAATCAGCTGGGAAGATCTAAACCCCTCGGTTTACCATGGCACTTAAAAAATAACTTTTAACCTAGACCCCATCATCTATTTGTCTGGGGGTCCTGATTTCACTGAATTTAAAGAGAGTTTGGGTTCTAGGTGTGTTCTGAAAAGATGGTTTGGAGTCAAAGTCGCAAAGGTTTTTAAAGCTGTATAGTCACAACTTCTGATATTTGTCATAAAATATTTACTGGCAAAATGGAATTTGTTGAAGGACAACACACACGCAATCATCAGGCTCAGAAAATGGGTTGTTACAGATGAGTAGAGTTTGTCTGTGGTCTTCTAGGAAAGCAGGAATTACAGGTTTTATTTTATTAATGAGGGAGATATTGCTTTTCAGGGAAAGCAGTGTCAAGGCTGCACTGAAGGCGTTGTTGGAGCAGCACAGCAGATGCACCCACTGACCCAGGACAAGGTGCAGATAATTAATTTTCCCCCCCAGTGCCCATCCAGTGCTGCTTGGTGACATCCCCACCCACAGGGAGCAGAGGCTCAGCTCTGCCAGGGCAGGACCTGGCTCAAAGCCCTTCAGGTGGCCCTGGCTCCTTCCCAGGAGACATGAAAAGGTTGTGACAAATGTTCCTTTTGAAGCAGCTCTGGCTGGGAATATCAGGAGAGATGCTCTGGGTGGGTGCCACGGGAACAAGAACCTGGTGGTACAAAGGGAATGGAAGCGGAGACCAGGCACACACAGTCAGGCCAAGTTTCACCTGGGAGTAGGTGCTGGCCTGGGGAAAAGAGGGAGAGGAGTGAGACCAAGTCCATTCCCTGCCTGTTCCCACAGACTTTCCCAGGATGAGGCTGCGTTTCCCTGTGCTGAGCAGGACAGGTGAGCCCATGGCCTGGCCAGTTTGTGGTGCCTGTGCCTGTTCTCAGGCTGCTCCACATCATGCATGGTTTTTCCTGCCCTGTCTGCTGGGACATTTTCTGTTAAATCCTGGAACTGGCAACAAATCTTGCCAAAAACTGGGTGGTAGAAAGTTTAGTACCCCCAAGGATGTATAAATCCTTGTTATGTACATTAATATTCCCGATTATTAAACCCAACAAGCTGCACAAAGCAAAGACCTTTCCTACGTGGAAATGGGACCAAACTGTAGTAGCTGCTCAGAGTTGTGCATGAAGACACCACCAGTATCTGCCAAGGAGCTGTGTCCCAAAATGCTTGAGCAAAGCCAGAGGGAGCAGTGCTGGCTTTGGTCACTGGGTTTGGGGACAGCCACAAGTGTCACTGGGTTATGAAGTCGTTTCCCAGAGGTGTGGATGACACAGCCCTTCTGCACTTTCTTTGTGCCATGGTTTCGCTGCTCTGAGGCGTTGCAGCAAGGCTGGTTTCTAAGCAGGGGAGAGGGAATGCAATCTCCTGGCTAACAAGGCACTGCTCCCTGCTATCCATCATCTTTAATCACTCCGAGGGGACACAGGTCTCTGCAGCCCTGGCCAGCACGTGCTGCCTGCCCGATGTGCCACTTGTCTGCAGCCCTCGGTGCTCAGAGAGCCCAGGGCCTCGGGGGATTTCTGCCTTTTTCTCATTTATCACTCTGAAAATGTTCATAAAACCCTCCCAGCTGCCAGCACTGGCGAGAAGAGGGGGAGTGGGGGAAGAGCTGTGGCTTCCTGCCTCCCCAGCTCAGGTACCCACCGACACGGGGGAGTGCAGGAGCTTTAATTAGCTCTTGATGCTATTTTTACCTCCCAGCATGCTTAATTTAGCTCAAGCTGTCATGCACTGATCGTTAAGGGGAAAAGAGGGAACTGGGGGTGTTGGCCCCTCTCTGCTGAGCAGCCTCAGCTCCTGAGCCTGGGCTGTACCTGGGGCTTTTCTTAGACCTTCCATAGCAATGAAAGTTTATAGCCCAGAGACATTTCATGGACAGCTCTTGAAGCGCTTACACTGAATTTGGGGGCTTTGCTCACACCCACTTCAGTTTAAAACTACATCAGTATCTTACAGAAGAGATGCTTGAGTACTTCAATCATTACCTGCCTTGCTGCTGGAAGGACACAGAAACCTTGAAAAGCAGCAAGGAAGAAGATTATTCTTCCCCTTTTTAATCTACAAGGCTATTGTAGGACTTTGTGCCAAGTTAAATGATACTTGGAAATGAACAAGGACCAGCTGATAAAGCCTTAATAGCCCACCAGATCAGCCCAACCTTGGTGCTGCAGGGAGTGGATGTGCTCAGCTGAGCCAGCTGCTCTCCCTCATCCCTGGGTTCCTGTGCCAGCCCAGGCGAGCAGAGGGGAGCACGATGCTGCAGCCTGAACAGGGTCACTGGATCGTTGAGTTACTGGAGTTCATGTATTTGGGATCTAAATGTGAGCCACAATGCACCTCAGGCAGAGGTTAATGGGCAGGCACTGCTCCCATGGCAGCGAGGTTTCTGCAGCTCCTCGAGCACAGTCCCCAGCTGGTTTGCTTTGCAGCAGGAGCTATTTCCCCCTTTTATTCTGCTTTTGTAGCTCTTTGTAGGGTATTGAAAGCAGCAGTTCGGCTCAGGTCCCTGACAGTGAGCATTCTGACACACTGTGAGTAGGAGAATTCTGTGTCAGGTTTGGTGGGGAGAGATGGCTTTGGGAAGGGCTCTGCAAAGGGCAGGGCTCAGCTATTGTTAGGGCTGTAAACTTTGAACAGATTTATATAGGTTAGACCTGGAGAGCTGGAGCTGGGGCTGTGGGCAATACTGCAAGCTCAGGGCTTTAGCTCCTGTTTCCCTCTGGAGAAATGCACTTTGTGTAATGCTTTTCTACAACACCCCAGGGCAGGAGCTGTCAGCACGTGGATGCAGAGACCTGCCTGCCATCTGCCTGTCCCTGTGTCCCAGCACCCTGCAACTCTCCTGTGAGTCCATCAGAGGGGGAGAGCTGAGGCCGAGCCCTCTCTTCACACCCTGCCTGTTTCCAAAGCCATCCCACTCCCAGACCATCCAGCAGCTGAAGCCTCCATCGAGGACCCTCATCCCTACAGCTGATCTGCCAGAACTGCTCTTCCCACCTTCGGCCCCATCACAGGTTCCCCTCTTGCCAAAGCACTGCTTCAGCTGGGGTTAGCAGAGGTAAGGGCCTGAAACACCGAGGGAAAGGGAGACACGTGGGTGGGATGGGTTCTATAAAAGTTTTGTGGGGGATATCTGTGGATTCAGAATGAGACTGACTGTACACACACGGGCTGTGCCAGCAGCCTGTGAACCAGGACCATCGGGGCTGTTTGGTCGATGATTTTATCTGCTGGAAGTTGCTGGCTTCATCCAAAGCCATTAGTGTGAAAGAGCTGGAGCAGAGCCATCCCTCCAGCAAGTGCAGCAGCGTGGCAGAGTGGCCAGTTTGGGAAAGAGTCTGATTTGAGGGCTGGGGTGGAAAATAAATCTCAGTTACTTCTCCTTTGTCCTTGAAAATATTATTTGATCTCCTTGTATTTGGTGCTGGAGCTGAGGTGGGCTCAGTTATCAGTAACAACTCTCTCTGCAAACCTGACCCAGGCCAAAGGGTTTGAGCAGTCCACAGCAAAAAGGTTGGTGTGGGATCAAAAAGGAGAGGGAAGTGGGTCAGCCTTGGGGATTCAAGTTATGGAGCTTTCTCTACAGCATTTCCATCGCTCTTGCACTGCCATAGCAGGATTTTTTCACCAAACTGTAAAAAATAACTCTGGCAAGAAATGAAGCACAGGAAGTGCTGGGAAAAGAGGACTTCTCAGAAAAATTATGTAAGTCAAGTTTAAGAGAGAAAATCCCAAGTAATCTCATTACCAAAATCAGTTAGTGGTGAACCTTGCAGTGTGTGAGCTCACGCATCCTTTCTTACTGATTATTTATCAGGTGTTCCTTGTGTGTGATGACAAGCACAAAATTAATAGGTTTGTTATTGCTGCGGCTCAATCTGGGCTTAAATAACACATAACCAGCCTTCTTTTTATTCATTTATTTATTTTTAAAGCCTCCCTGGAGAGCCTGTGAGCCCGGTGTGCCCATTGATCCAGCGCTGCCGTTCTATCTGTCGGTAATGGCAGCACCGCACTGCTGTTCCCAGCTGAGGGGAAGCTTTCAAGCCCAGTATTGATCCTTTTGAAGTTTGTTTGCTCGTAGTCACAGTTCAAACTGTGAACAGCCCTTGTTCAAACTGTCATGAGATAGGCTGTTTTATTTCTTAATATCAGGCTAAACCTCCTCCACATCAAAAAGATTTATTTCTGCACTTAATTTTTCCAATACGTATTTTTCTCTCTCAGAAATCGAGTTGACGCTGCTGTGTGACACTAATGCAGCTCTTAAAACTGCCTGATGTGTTTCTGTCTCCCCATGTGCCAGGAGAGGTGGTGGGTGCCAGCAGCCCGGGACAGGGCACCTGGGGACCCTGTGTACCAGCTCCACCCCATATCCTCTTCAGAAATTTCCTTCTCAGTGCAGGAGACATTGCTTTTCTCTGCAGCCATCCCTGCTTTCTTCAGCTGTTCTATGGAAGCACAGCAGCCCCGTGTTCCTCTCCTGCCCTGCAGCACACCTTTTCCAAGCTTTGGGAGGGACTGTTTCTTCCTAAGCAGTAATCCCAAAACAAAAACTATCTTTCCTGGCTGCCCAGTTTTCCAGGTCAGGTTTATGGAGCTCCTGCAATCCCAGATGGAGCCGTGGGTGCTGCCCTCACCATTTCCTCCTCTTCCTCTCCTCAGCTGTGGTTAAAGTCATCTCCCCATGTGCTCCTCACACTGGTCCAACCCTCTCTGCCCGCCCACAGAGCACCAGTCCAGCTGCCCTCGGGCTGCATCTGCACACCCTGCTCTGGGACTGAAGCATTTGCACCCTTTGGGTGCTCCATGAGCTCAGTGGAATCATTTTATTTCACCAGGGTTATTAATGACCAAATCATGCTTTTCTGGATCTGCCCCCACAGGAGCCAGGGTGAGCTGTGCTGTCTGAAGGAGGGTGACAGTGCAGTGGTGGCCTCAACACAGTCCTGCCTGCCTAAGCACAGCCAGCTCTGAGTTGTGTTCTGAAAGAACTGTTCTCCTTGGCCTATTTTTTTCCTGCCCACATCTATGGCCTGCGTTGTGTCCTGAGGAAGGGATCACACTGCTTGAAGGCCCTTTATTTTTAGCCAGCCCAATTTCTTGTTGCAGCTTAGTGGGAGCTGCTCCTTTCAGTTCAGCTCCATTGGAGCTCACACTCTCCTGCATTTGATTGCTCCTACCCAGGTCCCTGATGTTCTTTGTACATCCATTGCTCACTCAGAGGGTTTCCTACTCCCCTTTCACTGGCTTCATTCCTTCTCCTTTATGTTCTGCTCAGCCTCTCCCACTACTCCAGATCCATGGCTGAGTCTCTGATTCCCTTTGGCCTTGGTTTGCAGCATGGACCAGGCATTCACAGCTACCAGGCTTGTCCTGGACCTCAACACCCTTCCACAAACAAGCCCTTCCTCCTGTCTGCTCCAATAACGTTGGCAGTGCTTCCCTTCCTCCCAAATGTCAGGAAATTGGAAATGATGTCACATAAAAATCAATGATTTGGCCCTGCTGCTCCTGCCTTTACCCAGGGCAGGAGGAGCTGCTGTGATTTATTGAGGTGACCCCTCCTGTCCAGGCAGTTGACCAGTGTTAAATTAATTTTTCTCAGCCCATCCACATAGCCCAGAGCAGTGGCTTGTGCTTGCATTAGGCCACAGATGTGGACTCAGAAATCTGCCCAGGATATTTTTTTTTTTCTGTGACTGCAAAGCAACAGGTAAGAAGTTTCTCCCAGGTTTGGGTGAACTGCCTTAGAAACAACGTCAGTACCCATTCCATTTCCCAAAGGATTCAGGCCCAGCAAGGGCCATGTGTAGTTTCCATCAGCAACTGTAGCTCCAAGGCAAGGAGAAATTCATTTTAAGGACTGCAGATTACATTGCAGACTGCCTTTATTATTCCCTGGACTACTACCAGAAGGCACAGTGTGATCGAAGGAGCAAGAACAGTTCTAAGGTTCTATTTCCTGGAAATCTTTGGGGCTCTATTCATTTAATTTAAAATCCAGCTCCTGTTGGAAACCAAACAGCCATAGGAAGCATAACACAATTGATAAAGGTCACTGTGGACTAAATCCTTCCTGATAATCAAGCCAGCTCCTGTTCTTGTCCTTGAAAAACCTGTCACTTGGGAGCCCTGTGAACTCTCCAGGCACTGGACCTGGGAAGGTTTGATTCAAGCAGATGTTCTGCACCATCCCTGCCCCTGTTCCCCATCACATCAGGTTGGATTCTATGTGCCAGCAAGGCAGTAATAGGCATCAGGCCCTAAAGTACCGTGATTTCATGGAGATTGAAGTGTGAGAGGGAAAAGGAATGAGGCAATTGAGAGGAGCAGCTCTGACGCCCGACCCCTGTCCCTGCTGCTCGCATCACACCAACAGAACTCAGAACAAATGGGTCTATTTTCCAGTGCCTGATGTTGGTGGACAGCAAATCACAGGAAATGCTTCTTAATTTCCCTCGGAGTGGCTTTATCTGGACCTCCACATACTCCCTTACTATCATTCTTGGCTCATTATTAACGAAAAAAGGAGGATGTTGGTTGATGATACATGAGCCAAGAATAGATTCCTGTTTCTTTCACCATTTTGGCACCAAAATGCCAAGAGGGATGAGACACCCTGTAGTAAATGCTGTTCATTTTGAGGCAGCAGCTAGAAAACGTGGCTCTGGCTGAGCTAGGGAGAAGCATGGATGAGCCAGAGGATCTGTGTATTGGCTGTTTGATTGCTGAATCCAATGGGAATCTATAGACAATAGCTTTTTCCCTGGGAAATGGCAGGTGCAGGGCTGATGTGCTTCTCTGCCCCATAGCCACCACTTTCTTCTTCGACTGCTACCTCCTAATTCTTCAGGGGAAAAAAAGAAAGCATCCTCTCAGCACTTCATTCCCTGCTCCCCTAGCAGGGAGGTATTCCTCCTGGGAACACATCCTACTTTTCTTGAGCTGAGAGAAGCATTAAATAACAACATTGAAAATGAGGCTGGTTAGCAAAGCCAAAGGTGGAGGGAAAGCTTGCAGGAGTGTGAGCTGGAGCACTTGCTTGGGCTGTCTGGAGACAGCAATCCCCTTCCTGTAGGTTGGAACCTTCTGGGAAAAGGCACAGTGTGAACGTAGGAAGAGCCAAATCCTTAATTTCATATGGAAGGGAATTGTCAAAGCTGTTGCAGTGCTTGAGGGTGCGAGTACATCTGCTTCCTACCAAGATGTACTTGCCTGCTTTGGACTCAGGGTCAGATGCAATAATTAAAGACTCTCTCCTTCTCTGTCTTTCACTCAAGAATTTGATACTGTTCCAGCAGCATTCCCTGCTTTTCTCTCTTATTGCTGCCCAGAGCAGTGAGCTGGAGGGGCACACACCCCCTGAATGTTGCACCTGTTCAGTAAATGCCTTTCTTTGGACTCCACAGTAACTACAAATGTCCTTCACGTTAATCCAAATGAAACTGCTGCAAAGCCAGCCCAGGACAGGTGTGGGGAGCTGGTGCTGTGGATTTGTGAGACAGAAGTGCTGGGGGTGAGCACTGCAAGAGCTCAGAGATCCCCAGAGTGCTGGAGCAGCAAGAAACCTCTCTCAGCATCACCTACTCGCTTTCACCATGCGAGAATTATGGCACAACATTATCCTTGGAGGCTTTCAGGTGTAAAAGTACAAGCTGTGAGGACTTTTGGCATCTCTGAGAGTCACTGTAAGCAAGTGAGAATTAATATATTTGCATCTGAGGCACTAGAACAAAATTACCCTCCTCCAGTCTGCTCGGCCGTGTTGGAACAGCGAGTTGTCATCTCCCGGTCCCGGCAGGATTTGTGTCTCCTGATTTAATCACTAAACCCACCACCTTTTCTGCAGTGATAACAGCAACAGGACCGCTCTTCCAAGGAGTCTGTTCATCAAGGGAGCAAGGAGTGATGGAGCCACTCCTGAGGGTGTGAAACAAAGCTAGTGCAGTTCTGAAGGCAGTCCAAGGAAGATGCAGCCTGCTTATAAAGTCAGGAGCTTTTGTTGTCTAGCCAGATTTAGATATTTTTTCCTTATTGCTTGCAGTGCTGAATAGCAGCAAAATGTGCCTTGGAAAATACACTGACAAGGCACTTATCTGTGATTCATTCTGCCTTTATAACAGCTGTCAGTAACACTATCTCCCTCCTTGCTACTCCATACAAGACCATCTCTCACACAGATCTTTTTCCTTCTTGCTCTTATTCCTTTAATCTTTCATTGCTGGGGTTGTTTTTTCCCCCAACACTAATTTCACTTTTTCTCCACTGCACCAAGAACTCTGATTTCTGGTGCTATTTCTTCAGGCTGCAGGGCACCATAGGAACTGCTAATTTGCCCAAAGTAGCAAATGTGGGGGAAAAAAATAAAACAATAATAATCATAACAACAACAATAGCAACAATAATAATTATTCTGTATGTTATTGACATGGGCATGAGAGAAGTTTTTCCTTTAAGGTTTGCCCGGGGCCTGGCTGCAGCTCTCTGTCCCCATTTCCCTGCCTCTCTCCAAAGGATAAGGTGGATTTGGACTAGGGAGGGTACTGGCAGCTCTAGCAAGAGCAATACAACAACAACAAAAAAGATTATTTTGTCATGCCACTTAGCTTCGAGGTGTTTGATGATGCCATAAACACAGCATGGCTTTTGCAAAATTAGCATGATCTCCTAATGGGTAAATCCCCCCTGGAAGTGGGAAAATGGCAGTGTTGGAGGGGAGTGAGACGGTGATGGGAGCTGCTGGGGGCTGGGGGTTGGTCCAGCAATGATGAGCAGCTTTGTGGTTTCCTGAGCGCGGTGTCCATGATCCTCAGCAGCTCCTGTGAGGGGACTGGCAGTGCTTGATAAGGCTCTGCGGGGAGATAAGGGTAGATAAAATTGTTCAGCTCCATCCTTGGGGGATCAGTACCAGTTCCAGCTGGAGCAGCAGGAATTCACCTGCAGCAACTCCAACACCAAGGAAGGAGCTGCTCCCGGCCCATCCGTGATGGCCATTCCCACACCCCGAGCCCGGGTCGGCGCGGGGCAGCAGTCGGGAGGGATTTGGGTCAAACTCTCCATCTGTCAGTGATTGTTTTAATGGCTCCTTTCAGCTCAGACCGCACAAGCAATTGAGGGCAGAGCTGTGGCAGCCCCGCTCCCCAGAGGCTCCGTGCTGAGGCCCCCGATGCTGTTGGGAATGAGCGCCTGCAGCAGGAAGGCGCTGACCCTGCTCAGCAGCGTGTTCGCCGTCTGCGGCCTCGGCCTCCTGGGCATCTCCGTCAGCACCGACTACTGGCTCTACCTGGAGGAGGGCATCGTCCAGCCCCAGAACCAGACGGCCGAGATCAAGCTGTCGCTGCACTCGGGGCTCTGGAGGGTCTGCTTTCTGGCAGGTATGGGCTCCCAGCCAAAAACACCACCTTGCTTCGTTGTGTGTCACTGTCATCCAGTAGGAAAGAGCAAAGAAAAATGGGAGTTTTAGAGGCTCTGCCAATCTCTGTGTCCAAACTCAGGCACAACCTTTGGCAAGCAATGTCATCTCCTCATGCCTGACTTTAACAGTCCAAAGGATAAATGTGCCTTTGCACACAAGCTTTGGTGAGTTTGCTGCTGCCCTGCCAGACCCCCTGCCCTGCTCCAGAGCTGCAGCTACGATGCCTTGGGCAGCAGCTAAAAACTTTCCATTTCATCCCTGCAAAATTTAGATTCAGGTCAGCTGGGCCATTCCCTCCGTCTGCGCCAAGTTTGATGAAGCAACTTGGCTGCAGGGACAGAGTTGAACAGAACCCAAGGGAATGGGAATCTCAAAGTGACCAACCTGGAATGTCACAAAGTTTCAACCACTTTGGAAAAGTCAGGGGAGAAGTGAGGATCTCTGACATTGCCCCTGGGGTGACCTTAAACCATCTGGCTTCAGGGTTCTTGTTTTTGTCTGTCTGCCACAGGTGAGGAGCGTGGCCGGTGCTTCACCATCGAATACGTCATGCCCATGAACATCCAGCTGACATCCGAATCCACCATCAATGTCCTGAGTAAGTGGTTTGGTGGAGCCTGACCCTTTGTATCCTGCAAAGCACCAGGGACCCTCCCCAAGAAATCCCCTTTGTGTCCTTGCCAAAGAAACTCTGACTTCCTTGACAGTGCTGCCATGGAAGGATGCAACTACATTATTTACTATGGAATTACCCAGTGTGCTCCTAAACTTTTGAGGACATCCCTTTCTCATGGCAGGATGCCCATGGAGGCTCTAAGCTGCACAATTTCCTGTACTGGCTATTCGGCACTAATGTTTGTTGAAGTGTTCGGCTTTTTAGTCTCCTCTCCATAATTTGCAGCTGTATTTATTCCCTAGCAGTCAATTTTACACATTATATAGCAGGATGAGTTAAGGATGGAGTGTCACAGCTCTCATGCTGAATTCTGCAGTCGCTTCTGATTTAATAAATAGAAGTGTTCTGCAAAGATTTATGCAGCAAAGCTAGAGAAAAATGTGGGTTCTGATGGTTTCCTATGCAACACTTCACACTGGAGCGCTCAGAAATGCAAACATCAGCAGAGTCACCACCATGAAGGTGGGACACTCCAGGTTGCCCAGAGAGTCTGTGGATGCTCCATCCCTGGAAGTGTCCAAGGCCAGGTTGGATGAGGCCTGGAGGAGCCTGGGGTAGTGGAGGGTGGCCCTGCCATGGCAGAGAGCTGGAACCCTTCCAACCCAACCCAAACCATTCTGTGGTTCCATAATTCTATGTTTTACTCAGCTCATTAGTAAAGAGAGAAACCTCAGATACAATGTAGTCTGAGCAGGAGGGTTGGAGCCCTCTTGCCCAGCCGAGCCCATTTCTCACCCTTTTTAGAGAATATTAACCTGTTCTCACTTCCCTCTGCTCCTTTCTCAACAGAGATGATCCGCTCTGCAACCCCCTTCCCTCTGGTCAGCCTCTTCTTCATGTTCATTGGCTTCATCCTGAGCAACATCGGCCACATCCGGCCCCACAGGACCATCCTTGCCTTCGTCTCGGGGATATTCTTCATCCTGTCAGGTGAGTTTTGCAAGCCAGGTGCTCTCCTGACAGCTCTTGAGCACCGGGCACTCTCACTTTGGTAGTTGCTGGTGCTCTCCTAACCCGCCCTGGTGGCTCCTTGTTGGAGTCATCACCCCACAGCTTGATCAGCCCTTGTGGGATAGCTACAGAGCTTGTATGTGGGGAAAGCCCCCCTCCAACACTTGCAGGAGCAAGTGCAGGAGGAGAAGACACTTCTTGTGGCACATCAGTCACAGGAGAGATCTGAAACTTCAAACTGCTCAGTTGGGCTGTGTCTACATGAGAAAAGTGAATGTTTTATTCATGGTGTTGTGCAAGTGCTAAACAAATAGCTGTGACAGCTGAGCTTTGAAGCAGCTCCTAGCAGAGCCAGCTCCCTCCTCCCAGTGCTCACAGACTTCCCCGAGCAGGGAGTGTTTGACTGGAATGAGAGGAGTGCCCTGGGTTAGAGCAGCAGGAGGGCAGTTCCTTTCCCCAGTTATTCTAAGCACATTCCCACAATTTTTTTATTTTTCCCTAAATGTCAGGACTTCAGGAAGGTGCTTCTTCAGCAGCTTGATCACTGAAATGTTTCCCTCCGTCCTTCTCCAGGTCTGTCACTGGTGGTGGGGCTGGTCCTCTACATATCCAGCATTAATGACGAGATGCTCAACAGGACCAAGGACTCGGAGTCATTCTTCAATTACAAATATGGGTGGTCCTTTGCCTTCTCTGCCATCTCATTCCTTCTCACAGAGGTACCACATCCCTGGAACAGATGTATCCCATTCCCAGGGTGGGCAGACTGAGGCTGTTGTCAAAAAGAGGGCTCAGATGGGGTTTAAGGGAGGGGTGTGAGGGAGGGGGATAATATATAGCATGAAGGGGGCATATGGGGGGGACAAACCCAACGTGGAGCACCAATGGAGTATTTGATCACAATTTGAAGCCAAGCATGGAGTGCAGAGGAGGAGGAGATGTGGTTGTGCCACATTATTTATTGCACAAATCCAAGGCGTGGGGCAGGGAAGTGACAGCCCTCAGGTGCTTTTGAGAACCAGCACCAGCCCAAAATGGCGATTCCTGTTTTGTCCCGTTTGGGTGGTGCAGCCGTGTGTGGGCAGGGCCTCAGGCCGTGTCTCTGTCCCGCAGAGTGCCGGGGTGATGTCCGTGTACCTGTTCATGAAGCGCTACACGGCCGAGGACCTGTACCGGCCCCATCCCAGCTTCTACCGGCCCCGCCTGAGCAACTGCTCCGACTACTCGGGGCAGTTCCTGCACCCGGACGCGTGGGCGCGGGGCCGCAGCCCCTCGGACATCTCCAGCGAGGCGTCCCTGCAGATGAACAGTAACTACCCAGCCCTGCTCAAGTGCCCCGACTACGACCAGATGTCCTCGTCCCCGTGCTGAGCCCCAGCGACCCCGTGCCCGCCCCGACGGTCGCCGCGTCCCGACTCCGTTTGTCTGTTTTTTTAGGCCGCTCTTTTGGGCCAATTCTCTATTTATAGGAGCATAAATATAACCAGAGAGGTTGGTTATATAACCAGTAGTGTAACCTAGAGAATTGGGATGTTTCCCTTTCTTTGTTTTTTGGGTTGTTTTATTCCTCCCTGCATAACTAAGAATCTCTCCAAAGTCCTCCTCTCTCAGCTCATCCCGCTGAGCAAACAGCAGTTCTGCCTGGGGGATAAATCCAGGGCTGGACTCGAGAGCAGGGAAAAGGAAATAGAGTAGAACTAAGGAAAAAAAGGTGTATTTTTTTGCTGTAGGTAGGTAGGCTGCTAAAGTTTGTGCATTCGACTGTATCATTGAATTCTATATTTACTGGCCTGAGCGCCAGCAGGCATAAAAGATTTGTGTTACTTTCCAAGAAATAACCAGCATTAGAAAAATATAAATTTTGTCTTGACTGAACACTTACTGATTGATATCTCTCACTGCTGGCTATCACTTCCAGCCAGGCTGGAATGGGAAATAGTCATCCTTCAATAAGGCTTGGACACGAGCAGGTTGTTGTTCCTCTATGGCCACTTGCAAACTGTTGCTTAAATATCCCATGTTAGACTGGAGGCACCCTGGGGTGGTGAGCTGGAGGGGTGCCTCCAGCACCCAAATTTCCTCTGCCATCCTTCAGACAGGAGGTCTGAAGGGTAAATGGGAGAATTTCAGTGCAACATCGAGTGAAAACAACACAAACCTTTCCCATAGGAAACATTAGGTTCAGGATTTAGGGCAAAGAAGTTATTTCAGTGAAAGGCAAGATCCCAAACTGATGTAAAGTGATGTAGTTCAGATTATTGGTACAAGTCCACTGCAGCAAAGTAGTCGGCTTATATTACATTTGGCAAGAAAATGGTATTTTTGCTGCTTTTTCTGTGTGTGTCTGTGTCCATAAACTTTATTTTGAGGTTTTAAGTTTGAAAATTTCA
Organism: Petroica traversi; assembly: GCA_025920805.1. Taxonomy (NCBI): domain Eukaryota; kingdom Metazoa; phylum Chordata; class Aves; order Passeriformes; family Petroicidae; genus Petroica; species Petroica traversi. Next base: position 1,854,282 of record JAHLSL010000068.1, read on the forward strand.
TTTGATGCTTTGGCATTTTGGTCTTAGCCAGCTGCCAGGGAGAGCATCACTGATGGAAAACAAAGGACAGGGAAGGAAAAGGCTGTGATCCCTTATGCAAGCCCCAGCTTGTCACCTTGCAGGAGAAAGAGCTTTGTCCAAACTTTATTTCTGTTCTTGTTATTTTAAACCTTTCTGAAAATTTCCTTTCTGCAAAACAAAACTGTCTGGGGATTCTTGGTTGATTTGAGCTTGTTTTGTCTTACTGTTAATTTGAAGAAATACAATATACAGTTTTAACCTCATTTGTAGCACATGGCTTAATGAATGTTACACTTCTTTGTTGTTATTATTTAATAATATTATTTATTATTTGCCATTAAATGTTTATTATTTATAAATTCCTTCAAAGTAGGGGCCAAGTCCTGGAGCAGCACCACTGTTTGCATCCATTAGGATGCCCATTCCACAGCACATCACCACAGGAGTGTATCCAGCCAGCTCTGGAACAGGATTATTCCTCTCCAGTTCCTCCAGAGAAGCAAGTAATGCATATTTAGTGTATATCTGGGTAGATTCCTAATTTTCAAATCTTTAAACTCAGGGCGTCTTTTTGTAGACACAGTTCTATTTACCCTCAGTTTCTGTATGACCCTCAAGCATTTGTGTTCTCCCTTAAGCCCCAGGTTTTAAGTGCTACATGTCAGCTTGGCTGCTGAGAAGGTTCAAGCACTAAAGCACAGCCCAGCCTCACCATCCAGTAACAAATGTGCTGGTCCTCACCTGGCCCCTGATAAACCATCAATTTTCCATCAGGGTCTCCATATTCGGTGTGAATTTGGTTCCAATAAAGCACTGGAGTTCACAAGCATTTTGAGTTTCCCAAGGCCTGATCTGGTTTCTGGGCTTGATGCTGGTGATTTTTGCTGGCTCAAAGGCTGTTGCCTTAGCATGTAACTCTTGATGGATTCTTATCTTCTCAGTCCTTCTCAGAGGAGAGATGTTCAGGATCACCAAAACTGCTGATGCCCAGAGCCACAAGGGCTCTCCCATGGCCTCATTCCTCCACCCTGAAGAGTCATCTTGTGGGTTAATCCTGTGCAGCATCATGAGATGTCCCTGCCCCAAGTGGAAATTTCCTTTGCACTGATTAAATACAGAATTATTCATTTTATAAATTAAAATGTTTGCCTACACAACTAGAAGAAATTAGAAAAACTCCATGTCTTCCTCAAGGCCCCAGAAGATTTAGCAGAGTCTAGGGGCAAATTAGAAAAGTAATTATTTTAATTCACTGGAGAGATTCTCATCATGTGGCTGCATTTGTGAGCCTGGGAGTTCACACATTCACCCAGTGAGCACAAGTGCAGGACTGCCAGAAGAAATCTGTTAAAATAAATGTTTGCTGCTGGTTCAGTAAATGCATATTTTGGGTAGGATAATGTGGTGTTTGCAAGGCACTGGCAGCAGTGGTTGTGCCTCTGGGTGCCGTTCTGTCCCACCCAAAGTGCCTGGTGTGGCAGCAGCTCTTGCTGTGGGTGGCTGTGGGTTTCCTCATGCAGTTCTCACACTTTTCTGGAGTGTGGAGAAACTTTTGCAGAGACTTTGATCCTCAGAGTCGTGGCCTGGGTGAGGGGCTGGGGGAAGCCCACTCTGCCAGGCCCACCTGCCCCATGAACCACCCTGGGGATGAAGTTGTCCAAGAAATAATTGCTTAGCAAATACAGGCAGCACCCCCTCAGGACACCTATTAATCATTTTATCACTCTTCTAATTACCTGGCATGGTTTTACCCCGCATTCTTCGTTCTTGAGGAACAACACTCAGTCAACTCCTTCAGTCTCTCTCCCACACACTTCAGTGATGGCGTTTCACCGTGTTTTGTGTATGTTGCTTTGGCTGCAAGAAATAAAAAGTGGAGTTTGAGGGTAAACTACTGATTAAATTAGAGGTTTTACCCCTATGAGTCCTTAAATTCACCCGAAGAGATGAGGCAAGCCTCCCCCAGGCCCGTGAGAGGGTGCCTGTTGTCTGACACTGCACAGAACACGGTTTGCACTTAGAAGCACAAAAATCTTGTTTTGCATGAATGACTAATTGGTGTCAGAGTCTTTGTGCACACGGCTGTGTCTGCTTGAACTACAGCGGCAGAGTGAGTTACTGGGGTTAAGGGTTAAATAGAGCCTGATCCAGGTGCAGGTCCTTGCTCCAGGTGCTACAGCAGGTGAAGGGAAGGCCTGGCTGCAAAAAAGCACTGGAGTTCACAAGCAATCATTTTGAGTTTCCCAGGGCCTGATCTGGTTTTCTGGGCTTGATGCTGGTGATTTTTCTGGCTCAAAGTCTGTTGCCTTTGCCTGTAACTCATGATGGATGCATTCTCAGTCCTTCATGGGGGAGAGATGTTCAGGATCACCAAAACTGCTGATGTAGATTTTTCTGTCCCTGCCATCAGCCCATCAGGCACACACCTCCATCCCACAGCCTGGGTGTCCTGTGGATTCACAGCAGGGGGAGGGATGGATGGTGTCTGAGGGGATGGCACGTGGGAGGAGAGTGAAGCCCTGGCTCTGGGGAGGCTGGCTGGAGTGATGGAAGCTCTGAGAGATTTTAAGGGAACTCCCAGGAACTACCCTTTCCCTCTGTGTTTGGAGTTTTTAAATCAAATCCCCTTTCTGTAAGTGCAGAGGGGCATTTTGTGGCCTGTATGATCTGAGACATGAAAGCTCCTCTGCCAGCATCCGCAGGACTCTCCTTCTTCCCCCTTACACCACAACACTCCCATGGCCCCAGGTAGGATGGGGACCCAGTGGGAACCATTTTCCCGTTAGTAGTGCTCTGAAAACCCTCACTGATCCATGTGGTGTGGATGAAAGAGGTTCATTTAAGACCAATCACAAGCAATCATGAAGTAACCAGGAATAATAAGGTTGAACTAGCCAGGAATGATAAGGCTGTGCTGGGTCTTGTTCTCCTCCAGTGACTGCTGGAGCAGCTTGTAGCTCCAGAGCACTTTCTTGCCCAGTGAAAAAATATTATTAAATATATAAATTCACACATGGATGTAGATGACCTGTCATCCAGTGCCCCTTGCAGCCACGTTGGCAGTGGGCATGAGGAGCCACTGGAAAGGTTCAAGTGAGAAGGTTCAGGAGACCCTGTGAGCAGTAACCCCCCACTCCAGGCAGGGATGCAGACCAAGAGCCCTGGTGAAGCTGCTGCTGTGGGGAGATGAGATTTGGGCAGATGTTTTGGGGCAAGCTGGTGCTGCTCTTGCCCAGGAGAGGGGCATGGAGCTGTTGGGCAGGGGAGAGGAAATCCTTCTGCTGAAGAAGCCCAGATGAACTTTGCTGTTGCATCATCTGGACACAGGGTTGAAGATCTGTGCCCTTTATCAGCTTCAAGCAGACTAAACCCAAACGTGGTTATTTTTAGGGTGCTTTCCAGGCACACACCACTGTGGCAGGGTAAGGATCTGATTTGTGTACACGGCGTGGGGGTTTCTAGCTCACAGTGCTCTGCTCTCAAGCCCTTGTGTTGCATTATTAATACTATTTGTCAAGGTTGTGTATTCATTTTCCCAAATGTGAGTTGGCCCCATGGGCTATTCAAGGTGTGCTAAGAAATTAAATAGTCTTATTCCTCCCTGCTGATAGCTTGTTAGCTGTGCAGAGCTGGTGTGCCTGTGCTGGGGATGCTGTGTGAGCAGGCAGAATAGCCACCTGAGTAAATACTCCTCCACTAATGAGAAGTAGCTGAGAGATATTTATTTTCTTCTTCTTCATTCCTCATGGGATTTATTTATTTGCTTCTTATTTTTTCCCCAAATTGACAGTCGAACCTATCTGGAAAGAACAGCTTTTTTCCTCTTGTTTTCCTCATCCAGTTTTGGGGTCTTGGTAGGGTCGCCTTCATCCCACTTCAGCACCCTTTGCTCCAGCAGCTTTTTGTACCCAAGAGCCAAATCAGCTTTTTAACTCTTCTTTCTGCAAACTGGCTGCACCACAGGATACAGGAAAACTGTGACTGCTGGGCAGGGAGCAGAGGGTCCCCAGGGTGTCCCCAGAGCCCCAGCTGCTCCGTGGGTGCCACCGTGGCTGGGATGCTCCGCTGACCTTTCCTCTGTGCACTGCAGAGTTTCTGTCTATAGCTATTGTGTGGATGTCAGATCCCAGCCTGTTCCCATGGATACAGTAGAATGTAGAGAGAGAGGAGCTGCCTTGTTGCTTTATCTTCATGTAGGGTTTCATATACCTCAGATTTTGGGTGATGGTGGTCTCAGTGGGCAGTGGCTATAAAGGGCAGGAGGTGGCTGTAGCAATTACCCCGTGTGTCTTTAATTGCAAGCCAGTGTCCCAGATGTGACCCCTCTTTTCCCAACACTTCATCTCTGAATCTCTGGTCAAGTCAGTCTTTGTAGAAGAAATATTTATTATTATTATTATTATTATTATTATTATTATTATTATTATTATT
>JAHLSL010000068.1:1858743-1879498 GCA_025920805.1 Petroica traversi
TTATTATTATTATTATTATTATTATTATTATTATTATTATTATTATTATCATCATTTGTAACACAGGAAAGTGCTATTTCAGAAAAAAAAATTAGCCCCACTCATCTGTTTTGCCAGATCCTTTCCCAAGGGCTGGATTCAAGGGATACATTGACTCTGACTGGATGTTTTCATGTCTTGAGCAGTTTGTACCGTGATGTTCTGTGGGCTCTGCCCAGCATTTCTAATCAAACCACCTCAGAACTCCACAAACCTCATCCCTCTCTCCACTTCCACAGAAAGGAAAGTGCTCATTCACACAGAAAATGTGATTAATATGCCTTGAAAACACGCAGCACCAGCAGTCAAGGTTATTCCCCCCAAAAACATAATTTTTGTCATCGACTCTGGACAAATCTGGCTGTGATGAGATGTAGCTGCTTTTAATCTTTAATGTAAGGACAGTGTGCATTCATTTTCTTAGAGGCAGCCCAGGTGAGACAGGGATGCAGAGAATGTGTTCCATGGCTTGTGCTTATCCAGGTTTTGCAGCTGCTTAAACTGAGGCTGCTGCAGCTCCATTTGCCCAAAGGGTCCTGGTTAAACAGCTCATTTTGAATCAAAGTTACTCTTACCCCAATTAGTCCCAACCACCATCAAACACCTCTAAATCTGCATGTAGATAAATCCCCAGACCTAAAATTTGGCTCTGTTGCTAATTAGCAAAATGTTTAGGCATGTGCTGAAGCTCCTCGGACTCCAGCAGGATCCACCTCGGAGCCAAAATTAAGGCCAAGCAAAGCTCTGCTGAACAAAAGCTGTCTTTATTTAATAGCAATTGGTGGTTGGGTTTCATACAGAGGAGCTGTAATGCACAAAAGAGGAGACAGTTCAGAGACATAGCAATAAATTTATTATTTTCTAAAGTGATAACATTTTTAATGAGGTGCATGTTCACAAAAATATAACCCTGAGGTTCTCACATCTGCCTGACATCCTGACACACGCCAGCTTCCCGCTGCAATTGCAGGGGAAAACCTGCCAAGGAAGCTGAAAGGTGTTATTTAATTAATAACAGCTAATTTGAATAAATACTGAGATGTCACTCAGCTGCTCCCAAGGGGAGTGTGGGGAGTTCACCTCTGAGGGACAGGGAACACGATCAGTGTCACACACAGGAGAAGGAGCAGCAGAATCTGTCCTGTGAGTGCAGGGCAGATCCTGCTCAATTCTTTATGGTTAATAAGTAAATCTATGGTGTTTAGGCTTAGCATAACTGAATGCTGTGGGGGCCTTAATGCTGGCTTAATCTGTCTCCAGCTCAGCTCATCAAAGGCTGCTGAAGTGAGGGGATAAGAGAGGAATCTGTGGCACTGACCAAGGCTGGGTAGTGCCTGTCCAACATCTTAAACTGATATAATACGGCTTTTAAAGCTGCCCTGCTTCAATGCTAAACAAGCTTGAATATCTGAGTGAGAGCTCTTGATTATCCTGAAAAGCAAATTGTGCTTTATGTTAGTAGAAATTACAGGGTCTGTTTCTGGAGCTCCTGCTGCACTTAAACTTTGGGATGACCTGTGTTTGTCCAGGACAATAGGATTATATATTATTTAGTGTAATTATTCATAATTCAGATAAACAGAGAAGGTCTCTCCAGCAGTGCAGAACACGTACATATAAAATCCCCATCAAATTATTTATTTCCATATAAATTATGTACTGTCAAAACTGTTCTACTGATCTGAAGGTTAAAGGCTTCATCATGGAAATGCAGCAGCTCCCTGTCATTTTGATCAGAATGTGATTATTTACAGAAAAAAAGCATCCTAGTGGCTGTGGATTTCCTATTGATGTGCTTCAGCAGCCCTGTCTGACTGAGAACAGTGGAAATACATGAAATAAAAGCACAAACCTACGGTTGTTTTATCTTCCTATAAAAAGTAGGTCATATCCCCTAGTGAGCTGTATTTTATTCATGTAAATACATTTTTACAATTAAAAATGCAACAAAAATTATGTTCATGTCAACGGAGTTGAGCCTGGTGAAACTGGGTTAGGGCTGATGCCAGGGTTTCCTTGGGCAAAACCTTGCTGATGGCTGAGTAGCTCCCTCACGCCTCTGCCATGGGTATGGGACCCCAAACCACACATTTGGGAGCAGGAAAGTGAAGCAGGAGAAGAGTGAAAGAGTTTAAAGCTCTCCAGATTGAGCTCCATATAGGAATAATTATGGCTGCTATTTTAAGGGGTTGTTTAATAACGTTAAACCGATGACAGGCTGAGATTATAACACTGCCACCTCCACGCTCCTGGGGGCTTTTTCTTCCCTACTCCCACCTCACAGTCAGTTCTGGTATATTTGCATTTCCCCAAGCCAATTATCGTGCTCCAAAGGCTCTGGAGCAAGCTGGGAATGCCTTGCACACAGGGAGAAGATAAGGCCTAAGCCCCTCTCCCGGTGTGTACCTGGAGTTTGTTCAGCAGCAACATCTGCATTGTCACCCAGCCCAGGAAAATATTTTGGGGCACATCAGAGCTCCTTCTGGGGCTGGGAGGTCACCCCACAGGAATTGTCCTGCATATGTGGGGCTGCAGCCTGTGGGAAAACTTCTGTGTCAGCTTTCCTATTTATAAACCAGAAACTGCACTCTTGATTGGCAGCTTGGCACTTTAGGACCTCTGGGTGAAGCGTGTTGCCCTTAGCATGCACACAGATAATTAATGATTTTCTTTTCTGGAGGTCTAATGTCTCGTTTGTGCTGCATGGTGATCAGCACTGAGCTCATCTTCATGGGATGCTCCCTCCCCAGTGAGGGGTCTGCAACAGAAATTGGAGCTGCTTATAGAAACTGCTCTAAGAGGGATGTCAAGGCTGTCTCAGGGCTTGAATCACCAAAAAATTGAAGCCTGAAACAGAGCCAGAAGAAAAAAAAATTAAGCTAAAAAATGGGGTTTCTGGCACATTTTCCTATTTTTCTGCTGCTTAATTTGTAATAAAGGCAAAAAAAAAATAAATAAAGGTTTTGGGTACAGATGGCTGTTGTTTGAGAAGGAGGGTGAGAAGGTGATGCCCTGAAGCCCCCAGTGAGGGGACTGTGGGCTCAGGTCAGAGCCTCCTCTGCAGACAACACTGGGCCACTAATGGTCAGAAGCAGCTTTATTACCTCACTTCTCTCAGGTCTGTCCTTGTTCCAACTGATGTCATCAGCAGGGATTTTTTGGTTGGTTGGTTATTTCTCATGGTGCTGGGGTAGAATTGTCCTTTCCATGCACATCACCTTTTCCCAGCTGGCAAGGAACAGCTGTTTTCTTGCCCCATGCTGGAGCTGCACAAGGAAAAAGAGGTTAGAAAGATTCAAATGCAATTTCAAGTAGTGTGAAAATAGATCTGTCAACCTGGCCTATTTGCTTGAAGGTCCTTGGGTTGTGTTTGGTTGAGTTTTTTAAAATGTCAGGAAAGATGCTGGAAAATAAATTAGGTTTCCTTTAGCTCAGAGTAACAATTAAAACTTGGAATGATCAGGGCCTGTTTAGGCAAATCAATTAAAAGATTGGCACATAAATTATGTGTACCTTCATCTTCCACTGTTCCTGTCATGCTGGGAGAACTTCAGACTGGGACTTTTGAAGGTGATGTCACTAATCCAACATGTGTTTCCACCAGCCAACCCTGCAGCTGTCCTTCCTGACCTTCTGGCTGGTTTCTAACCTGGTATACTGTGGGCTTCTCCCTCAGAAGGTTTTCTCCATCACCAGCCCCTCCAACCTCTTTCATTTGAAGCAATTTCATTCTGCATCTCCAAATTCATCCCCACTGTCAGCTCACAGTGTTGAAGGAAACTGCTCATCCCACCCCAGGGACTGTGGCTTTCTATCAGTGGGATAACCCTTGGAAGGAAGGTAAAGAAGCCCTCAGGAAGTTCAGTTCCTGTTTCACACTCCCTTAGCCATGAATTTAACAACTTTCACAATATACAAAGAAATCAGTAAGGAATTTTGAAAATAATTGCTATTTAAAACAGAGAGCCTTGGGGGGACGGTGGGCACAGCACAGAGGACATTGGACACAGAAAGACCTTGGATATGAGAGGACCCTTCAGTCTAGAGGAGAAAGGCTGGAGGAGCCTGGGGTGGGACAAAATCTTGAAGGGAAGCTCCTGGTCTCACCTCCAGCCCAGGAGCAGTGCTGGTGCTCAGGGCTGATCCCAACATCCTGGCCCACAGTGGGGCTCAGCTGCAGGCTTGGAACAGCAGTGGCTGCTGTGGCACCCCAGTGCAGCACCCATGCATCAAGTATTGGTGCTCCAAAGGGATGCAGGGAGCTCCCAGCCCACAGCCCATGTGCCAGCAGGTCACACCCCAGACAGCCACCATCGGGTCTGTGACACCAAAGTGCTTGGGAGGGCCTTGAGAGACCATCAGCGAAGCTGAGGGAAGGCCCAGGGATTGAAATACTGAAGAGCCACCAGAATGACTCCCCAGTAAGGGCCTCAAGGAGGGCCTGTCCTGCCCTTAAGGCTCCATTTGTGCTCCAGCTGTGGCTGAAGGAGAGCACCATCCAGACAGCAGCTGGGAAGGTGATGGGCAGACTGAGGATGGGGATCAGCCAGGGCTGTGAGCCCCTGCGAGGGAGCCTCCTCCCCAAACACTCTGAGGGCTTTCTTACTCCAGACAGGCTCTGTGCAAGGAGGTGCAGTGAAAGCTGGGGTAAAACCTGCTCCTCCTCCAGTCCCAGGACACAGGGCCTGCCCTGCCCAGCCGGCTCCAGGGGCAGGACGGGCTCTGAGCCCGACCCCTGTGCTCCCTGCCCGGGCTGTGCTGCGTTCCAGCCATGGAAATTCATGGCTTTTGTTTTTTCACCTGCAAAATGCCCCAGGGTGCCAAGTGCCCAGCTGAGAGGTGCTGTCCCCGCTGGGACAAGGGTTTGTTGCCAGGGAGCAGCCTGAGGAGCCCATCTGCCTGGCATGGGGGGAGTGACCCCTGCCAGCTCCTGTGCTGGCACCTGGTCCAGGCAGGGATGGATAAACAACAGCTGGAGAATCCCCACCCATCCTTCCTTCGTGTAAGACAAAACAGGTTATAAGGCTCATCTTTAATCCCAGAGAAAGAAAAGCTGAAAATGTTTAAAATGTGGAGTTTTGAACACTTTCGTGTTCTTGTCATTTTTCTTTTTTTTCTCTCTTTTTTTTCTTTTTTCTTTTTTTTTTTTTTTAATTGAAAATGTAGCAGAAAGAGCGTGTGGAGCAGTTTCCACCCTGAACTGCTCATAGCTAGGAAGCTGAAACTCTGAGTTCCAGAGGGACTTATTGATATTTTTTTCCCTCTTAGGAGAAAATGTCTTTTCAGGGTCTGGAGCTGGGGGACACCGGGGGTCCCTGGCCCCGCAGCCGCCCCGCAGCCGCCGCTGGTTTCGCAGCACCCTCTCCTGCTCCTACGGCGGAACAGCAGCCGGGAAGGCTGCGAGACTCCAGAAATTGCCTTTTCGATCTCCATTGGTCCTGTAAATTCTCCTCAGCGACCCTGAGCCCCACTTAATCACTTCTGTGAGCACAGGCTGCTGAAAATGCAGGTGAAACTCTTTTTGGAGAGGCAATGGAGGGGGCTGCCCTCTGGAAATGGTGCTGCTCTTGCAATAAGTTTTTTGGTTGGTTTTTGTTTGTTTGTTTGTTTGTTTATTTTTTTAAAGAAAAAGCAGAGCTCAGAGTCTTCTCTCAGGTGTAATTCGCACAGGCTGTCAGGAATTTTATAGAGCAAAAATATTTAACACCAACAACAAAACTAAAACAAGAAAAATACTAGGGTGGGCTCAGTTTAAAAAAAAAAATATATATATATATAAAAATATATATATACACACTGCTTAAGAGCAGAAAGGAACAACTAATGGGGCAAAAAAGTGTAAAGCCATTCAGCTGGTGACTAAACTTGTTTTGGGACCAAACAGTGGCTGAAAAGGAAGGAAACCTTTCCCACCTCTGGGCAGTGCTCCTGCTTTGGTCCTTCAGTGTCACAGTCCCAGCTGCTCGTACTGATTTAAACCAGACCTATCCCTGCACCAGCAGAAACCCTGGGGCTGCTGGAGGAGCGTAGAAAATGTTGATAGGAAGACAGAAGAGCCTGAGCCTGGTTTCTGATGGGCCTGTGGGTGGATTCTCTGGTGTCTGCTGGAGATGCATTCCTGCAGCAATCCTTCCTCCAGGAGGGGCTTCAGCAGCCTCCTCCTCTTTCAGTCAGCTGTTTGCAGTGACTCTGTGGCACTCTTAAATTGTTCCAGCTGGGATCCTGCATCAAACTGAGCTCAGAAGTTAAAAAATGCAGACAGAGACTGACAGGTCTCTGGACCATCACACACTGACCACACAAAACAGGTCTTCCTTGGAAGGAATGGTAATTAAATAAAAAAGCTGTAAGTTTTATAAATTCTTAGCAGACAGAAAGAAGGCAATAAAATATGAAGGGGCAGAATAAGGGACCCCTGGAGTGTCACTTAAGTAGGGCTGTGACAGGAGAGATGCTGCACCTTCGAGCAGACAAAGCCAAACATGAATGTGAGCTTGGGAAAAGGAATTAGCAGGCACAGGAGCAAAGGAGCCACTTAAACCAGCATGGAGGAGAGGAGTGAAGGGGGTCAGCAGCCACTCCTGTGCTGGTGGTAGCAGAAAAGTGGAATCAGGGATCTTCTGGAAAACAAGAAGCCACAGCAGCAAATATGCAGGTAAAAACTTCCCTGAAAGCCTGAAACCCACTGGTGGGGCTCTCACCCCTTCCAGCAGATTCCCAACCCTCCTGCCCCCACGTGGAGCATCCTGGAGCTGGATAATTGATTTTATTCTGTTTTCAGCTCACTGGTGGCTCTGAGCACTGGGTCTGGCAGGAAACTCTCCCTGTGGGTGTCAGGACCCTGCTGACAGATGCTGTCACATGTGGCTACTGAAGACTCCAGTGTGCCCACATTTTCTGCTTGTGGAAATGCTGGGTTTATGACATTCAGTAAAAGGTATCTCACTCCTGCCTTTGCCCAGACATTGAAGATACTCCACGTTTCCACTGCTGGATATGGAAAAGCAGAATGGAAGCAGAAGCCCCAAAATGGAAAGAGCCTGGCATGGGGAATATCCTACCCTTCTCTAGGTCCATAGCTCCAGGGCAGGGGCTTTATCATGGAATATATCTGCCAATAAGGGAGCAGATTTTTTATTCTGGCAGAGAGATGTGTCAATAAACACCTCTTTGGTGTGATTTCTGCCAGCTGAGCTTTGATTCTTGTGGTCTCTGCAGCTACCTCGGGGGTACAGCTGCACAAAACATATGGATTTTGTTGCTAAGAGTTGAAAGCCTCAATGTGGACAGAATTGACCCTTTATTAAATGCTGTGCTAATAAGAGCTGCCTTGCCCCAGCCAGGCTGCAGCACTGGGCAGTTCAGGGTGGGTTACTCCTGATTAACCATGGAGAGACCAGATAGGGGAATTAGGGAAACAATCCCACAAAATTACCAGGCAAAGGCAAGGAAGGGAGGAGGGAAGGCAAGAAATAGGAAGGACAATGGGAGAGGGAAGGTCCATCCTGTACAAGGGATGATGAATGCATCCTCCTGGATCCAAGAGTGGCCCACTGAGGACCAGAGCATGGCAGGAGTAGACATCTCAGAAAATTCCTTAGAAACTAAGGATGTGCAGAGAGCAAGGATCCTCCTGAGTTTATCTGTTATTATTTTGAAAAGAAAACAAATGAAAGACTTTTTTATTATTAGAAGAGCTTGTCTGAAGAAGCCAAAGACCTCCTGAATATCTGCTTGCATTATTAAAGGGAATGAATCATTAAATGCACTTTGAAAGGCAGTCACAGGTATCAGGATAAATCAATCCTCCAGAAAAAGAAGTATCAGCCAAGGGTCTTATTCTCAACTGCTCTTCAGAGCAATTTCAAGGTGTGCAGGTCAGCTGCAGGAGGGCTCTTGCTTCCCTTGCCACCAATAACCCCCTGCAGCACACGGATCTCAGGCTGTGGGGAAAGCTGCTGATTTCTGTGCATCCATGGAGGAGCCTGGAGCTGGGCTGGGGAGAAACAGCATCTTCTCTTTGTAATGGTGCTAAAGGAAAAAAAAAAACCAACAAAACCAAGCCTCAACTCTCAGCAATAAGAGAATTAGCCTGGCAGATGGCATGCAGAAAAAGAAAAACTATCTCAGGCTTTGAGATTTGTGCTGACTGTGCCGCGGAAAGGAACGCAATTAGCGTTTGTGCCGAGTAATTGAGGAGCATTGAGACAACCAACCCAATTTGCCACCATTGTTGGGCCTACATTGTTCTTGATTTTGGGGTGGGTTTTTGTTTCGTTTTGTTTTTTCCATTCTCCCTTCAGTCACAAGTCTGGGGACAGACAGAATGCCACTTTGGTTTTTGCCTTGTTCCTTGGGAGGCAGGCAGAGCTGGGCCGAGTGCTGCCTGGGCTGGGTGTTCATCCCATCCCAAAGGCAGCACAGCTTCCCTGGGAGCCCGGGCTCGTTCCTGCCTCGTTGGGCAGGTCCATCCTGAAGCAAACACTGTGATTCATCAATGTGGCTACAGGCAGAGGGTTCCAGGCCGTATGGCCATGTGCAGCTGTCATTTTGCATTGCTGTAACACAAAGCCGGCCCGGGCTCTCTCTGCCATGGAATTCCTGTCTCCATCGGATGTACCCGGGGGAAACGCCTCCACACGTGCTGCGAGCCACGGCCCCGGCACCCATCATTTATCTGTCTCCTTCTGTTTGCAAATTGGCCTTGAAATGCTTCTCCAGCTGCCCGTGTTTCTGGGCTGTAGCTGAGCCCCGAGCTCCGGCACAGGGCTTGTGGGGATCAGCCCCAAACCACCCCAAACAGCACCGAAACTCCTCTCACTGCTCCCTGCATGCCAGACCTGCCCACAGAAAAACGGGAATTACTCTCCCATGCGAGTTATATCCTTTCAGGGACAGAAGGTGGCAGACGAGTTTGCTCTGCGTGCCTGAGAAGTAGCTGTGACATTGCTCAGAAGTTTAAGAGTATTGAATTTTTGGGTGGCTCCCACCCCCCAGCCCAGGGCAGCACCCCCACGGTTGTTCTCACCTCTACAGGTGCCTGGCACAGGCTCTGCTATGGCACTGCTGGAAAAGCAGCACCTCACCCACAGCTGAGCTAAGCTGGGAAGCAGAGCTGGGTTTGCTAAGGCATGAGAATTTCTGTTGTGAAAAATATGTTGGTTATATGTTAGTTTGTAGTAGGTCAGCTACAGGAATAGCAAAAAACAGGGAAAATCAGAATTCAATAAAATCATTTAATTACTATATTTTTTCTCAGTGTCTGGGGCTTTTTTGTGAGGTGCTCATGTAGCCAGCACCTAAGAGACATCTGAGAACAGAGCAGTGGAACAAATCCTGGCATGGGCCATGCAAGAAGCAACACAGGCAGGAAAAATCTGCCTTTTTCTTCTTTTTTTCTTTTTTCTCTCTGCATCTGTGCAGGACAGTGATTTTTCCCAGTGCAGAGAAAGAGAAGACATCACTTGCCCAGGGATGGCTGCTCCAACTGCAGCACCCACAGCATCACCTGCAGCATCACCTGCAGCAGAAGAAAGTCTCATTAGCAAGAAAGGACACAGTGGGGGCAGCACAGGAGGTGCCTCTCTCTGCTGCTGCCTCCTCCAGCCCTGCTCAGAGCCCTGAGCTCAGCCAGGCTCAGGCACATCCTGTTCCCCTGAGCTGCTGCCTGCCCAGGACAGCAGGTTTGCTCCCCCAGGTTCCTGCGGGTTTTGGCCCCTGTAATTTGTGCCAGAGGAGGGAAGTGTGGGGCTATAAAACTCTGCAGGGACCTGCCTCGCTGGGTGGAGGAGGGTGGTGGCTCAGGTAAGAATCCTGCCCTCTGTTCTGGCATTGTCACTTCCCAACTGAAATTCATCTAATTTTTAAGCCTGATTTCCTCAGAACCCTCTGCAGGCATCAGCAGAGGTCCCCTGCTATGCCCAGCAGTGCTGAAGAACCTGCTGGGGCTGCAGTTTGAGTCTCAGGAGAGGCTTCTTACCTAGAGAAAAAATGTTGAACTGGGGTAGCAAACCCTGCTCTCAGCTGCTGCAAGGTCCAAGATGTGCTGGAATGTGTCATGGGCCTCATAGGAAGGAGGAGGGTTTGTTGATGTGAAGCCTATAGGTTTTTAAACTCATATTCTAATGTTCCTGTCTTTAAAATGGAAAAAATCTCTCCTGATATGTATATCTATCTATACATATGCATGTATCTATATATTAGGATCATTAGGATCATGGATAAAGACAAGAGATGTTGCACCCTGAGCAGGAGAAGGATGGGGGAGATAGGCCAGAGAAAATAATTATGGGCCTAGTGAGAAATACTTTAATTAGAAATACAAATGGGTTCCTCAAGCTCTCAGTCAAAGAATCCTGTGATCAGCTGGTAAACTCCTGAGTGGATAAACCCCACTGCTAATTCCCTGATCCACCTTCCACTGCAGCAAAGCTCATGTTACAGTCAGGATTTTTAGTTTGCACATAATTGTCAGGTTGATGTAGCTCATCACCCATTCCATCTGCTTTGGGACAGGTCTAAACTGTTGGTCAAATTCATGTCTCAGAAAAAATCCAATTTTCAGGAGGGTTTGACTCAGCTGCCATCTCCCAGAACAGGGAATTTCAAGCTTCCAGGTGATGATGGAAAACTTTGGTTGTGCTTTCTCTCCATCCAAGTCTTTATCAAATGCAAAGAAAAGCCTTGAGCTTAGGGTAGAGCTGGATCCTTTGAGAACTATGGTGGATGTTTTTGACCAAAAGCCTTATTTTTCAATGCTTGATCTAAGTAACAGTCTAAGTAACACGTTATGAACAAATAAAGGTGAGTGACAAACCTCCCCTACCCAAGTTAGAACAATTATTGTTAGCTCCAAACTGGAAAATGAAAGATAACTTTGCTGTTTGGTGACTTTAGAAAACAAGTAGGCCGTGCTCTATCTAGAGACAAACAGGACAGCAGCAGGGGGTATCTTCTATGGCATTCCCTGCTAATATCCAATTTATAAGGAGCACCTTTAGCTGGGGATTGTTTTCAAATGAGTTGCAGGGGTGCTGGCAAAAAGAGCTGTATTGCATTAATGTTCTCCTAAAGATTCAAAATTGTTACGCAACAAAAAATTATCAATTCATGCCACTTCTTTAATGGACTTCCTAATGTATACTTTAAAAATAAAAAAATAAGTGGATTGCAGAGTTTTCTTCCCAAGCTGTCAAGGCTTCTATCAGGAGCAGCTTCAAAGCCATTTTTCTTTTCATATGCTTGTCTGGTGTGTCTGACTGAGCATGATTAGTTTTTCCTAAATGAATAGATAATTTTGCCTTATTTATAAGTAGAGCACCAGGATTTTTTTTGTCTGTGACGCTCTTGGGCTGAATTTCAGGATGGCTTCGTGTAATGAATGTTCATTATTTAATGAAATTTGTTTTGTGGGGTTTTTTCTTCCACCTGGATTTGTTTCCAAGTCATATATTTTTGCCATAGAGCATTCAAACACACTTGAAATATTAATGAGGCAAGTAATGGCCCATTTCAATTGAGGTTTGCCGTAATATGCAAGTAATCCTTCACAGGTCTCTGTTTTAGTGACAATGGTGATTAAAATGTCTCATTTTCTCCCCAGCCAAGGATTCTGGTTGGGTTTTGGGGTGTGATAATCATTAGCTACACAGTGGCTGAACTCACTACGAGTGCTGGGAAAAGAGCTCTTGGTGGGTGAATTATTGATATAAAACTGCATTTTAGGCCATACACTGTCTTTTGGCCAAATTTCCAAGGCCCTCAGTAAATAGATTAGATGCTGGAAAAGCCCAAACTGACTCTTAAGGTGGTGAAATACTTTCATGACCATAATGGCTTTCAGTCCAAGGTTTGAGGTTTTGCCACCCCAGCTTGGGCAGGTCTCTGAGCTTTTCCAGGGTCAGCAGGGAGTGGGGGTTAGATGGCAGATGAGACTTTGACTTCCCCTGCCAGTCTCCCTGTGCATTGCCCAGTCCAGCTGCTGCCAGGCTGGCACTGCTAGCAGATGTCCCCTGAGATAGTGTTGCTTTTGGAGAACTTGCCTGAAGGGTCAATGTGGAAAAAAGGGAGCACAAAAGCTGCCTGTGGAGTCCAACATCACTGGCAGGATGGCTGCAGTGGCCAGCTCAGAAATGAGGGCAAGAGCCTCAAAGGAGGATGAATGACTACAGAGAGCTCAATCTCCTGCTTTTACAAGCAGCTGTGTCAGAACTTTTGCTAATGTCGTGACTTTCCTGGAGTCTCAAACCTCTCAAAGCTGCCTTCCAGGGAACGCAGCTTCCTTTGTGACCCCAGAGGAGAAAAGAGGTTTTGAAGATGTTAAGAGGCTCAGCAGCTTCACAGTGAATCTGTGAGAGTTTTGCATCACCTACAAACCCATTTTCCTTAGATCCCTGGCTTCTTTCAGGATTGTCAGGCTGTTCTGTGCTTAAGCTTTATTCAGACCTTGCAGAGAGATCTCTGTCTTGGTGACTTGCTGTGAACATGAGCAAGAGCTGGTTTGGAGTGGGCTGGAGATGTGCACACGAGTCCTTTCCTGCAGCACTGCCCATGGGTTATGTCTGACAGGGGCTCTGGTGAGGGGTGTCCCAGCCAGCCCTGGGTTCTCCACTTACTGAATGAGAAGTAAATATGGTTGACTTCAAGCTGCAGAATATGATGTCAAGAGCATGAGCTGCTTGGGGAAAATTGATTGAATATTATTGACATAATTCAATATATTATACATCAATCCAGAGATGTTCTGCATTTTGTGCCTGTTTTTGAAGGCAGCAAAGGCCCCTCCAGGATCAGGATGTGAGACTGGGGGAGCACTGTCCCTCTGTGCTGAACCCCCATCCCTTCCCCACTCTCTGAGCAGAGATGGAAAGGAAAAGGGAAGAAAAGCAAGACGTGGATATTCCTGCTCCATCAGTGAAATTGGCTCTGAAAGAAACAGCTACCCCAGGGAGGCAGGATTACGTCCAAATCCTGGGAACGTAAATCACTCTGCAGCGAGTGCTTATCTGTAAGCCCTGATGGGGAGAGCCAGGCACCTCTTCCAGCTCCCAGCTCTGCTGCTGATTTGCAATGAGAACTTGAGCCTTGAAGGTACCTGGAGAGGCACGTTTATTGGAAAAGCCTCAGAGCTGAGGGGTCTGAATGAAGAAGACCTGTGGATCCCCTGGAACTCTTGGAAATCTCATATTCTTGCAGCAGAGATCTGCAGCCACCCTTTCCTTTCCCAGAGCGCTGGGACCAAGTGAGCTTCCATATTTCCTGCTTTTCCTCTCTTTTTTGTTCTCCATTTCTCACTGCTGGCTGACTATTATAGAAATTATCATGGTTCTGGTACATGGTACGTGCATCACTGGGTCTGCAGAATTACTACAGGGATGAGCTGGCGAGTCACTATCGTGCTTGAGCTGGCAGTTTGGCTCCAAAATTGTTGTTATTTCATAAGCTGCCATAAAAGAAAGGGTCTGCATGTACTCATGGCAAAGATGCAAACACTCCATCTTTCTCAGAACTCCCTACACATGGACCTGGTTAAGGGATGTTTCTCTATTCCCCTACAGAAAGCCAGCATTGACTTTCTGCTGGTGGACGTGGGTCTTGCCCTGGTCTCGTTCCCACTGCTGTCAGCTGAATGTAACCCCTCTGCAGCCAGAATATCAAATGTAGCTCCTTGCCACGTTTACATATTCTACTCCTTACAGCATAATCTGTCCTAGTTTTTTAAGCTCCAAATGCCTTGGTAGGAATTTCATTACAGAGCGCAAGTTTTGTCAAGTGCATTCTGCTAGTTTTGCTGGAGGTTGCTAAGCATAGTCTATTTTTTTCTGAATCCTTTGTACTGATTATTATATTTGCTCATGCCACACAAAAATTAAAATACAGCATGTAGGAAAACGCAGCTTTGTGTCGTGTTCCTGGAGAAAAAGGTTGCTCTTGTAAGGGAAGAACTTTCTGTGCTAGGAAAACTATCTCTGGTGACTCTTGGGGATGAAAATGGGGACAATCTGAGGGTAATTTGGAGGATCTCAGCCTTCTTACCCAATGGCACAGCAGTCAGTGCTGATAATTGATTTCAACCCATCTGCAAGATGAACACCTGCTGTGCAATATGGCTCTGTAGGATTTGTTCTCCCTACATAGCTGGAGCAAAATCTTCATTGTTGACCTGCGAGATTGGGTGTCTGTTTGCTAAAATCTGAACCTCATCCTACTGTGAAGCTAAGGGTTCTGATGCAGTATATTTTAAACACACTGCCTTGACACTTCTGCATTTCTGTGGATTTTAATGGGCTTCTTTCTTTCTAAGGAAATTTAATTCCATTGCTAAATAATGCATTTGGCCTCCAACCTGCCTTGTGCTAATTACTCACGTGCTGAATGGGCTTTAAATCTTGTTTGGAAACACTATAGGGCTTATTGTCTTATTAAAAGCACCTAATGTGAGCCGTTCTTTTTAAGAATGCAATTGGTCCCTAATGAAACCAAACAGATAATGCAATAATTTTTCACTAAACTAATTATCAGAGCGGAAGATGCTAATGTGTTCCGCCAACTGTGTCCGTGTCTCCCCGGTTAATGTGCAGCATGGCCACGGCTGCTCAGCAAGACTTTACATCTCTGCAAGCACAAAAACGAGGCTGAATTTAGCTCAGGCTCTACCACCTCTGCCTGCATTTAGTGTTAATCAAATGGGTTTTCTTCCACAAAGGACTTGCAGGGACCTCATTTACACGGATTCCTGAGGGGGTTGGATTTCTGGGTTTTCTGCTTGCAAAGGTCCCAAGAACCCAATTCTCAAAAATTACTTTCAACTGTGTTGGAAATTGAGGTACCCAAAGTCAACAGTCTCTTGAAAATATCCATGAAATGTTTCTTCAAGCATTGAAATAGATCTCTGTGCACAAATGTGGGATCCTGACCACATTTGTGGGCAGGGGCTGACCAAGTGGTCATAGCACCAGGCCTGACAGAGCTCAAAGAGAGCTTGGACAATGCTCCTGGCTCATGGTGTGGCTCTTGGAGATGGTCCTGTGCAGAGGAAGGAGCTGGACTCCATGATCCTTGTGGCTCCCTTCCACCTCAGCCTATTCTTTGTATTACTGAGAATATTCTCATTTTCATTTAACTGCAGTATGCAACAAGGGTGGGCTTTAAAAAGTGACTAAACAAATACAGAGGCTGCAGAAAACCTGGCCTTAGATCTGCAAAGCCTGCAGAAAGCCCTGAGTGCTGAAAAAAATGTCCTTTCCTTGGAAGAAGAAAAAAAAATGAAGAGTGAAAGAAGAGAAGTTTCACCTTGAGCAAATGCCACATGTGCTTCCCTGGCTCTCCTCGGAGCAGGCTACATTGAAAACAGAATTGCAGCTTTGGCAAGGACTGGGATTTGCCTGCCTGATTGCTGTTACTTCCCAAAACAAATAAACAAAACACAATTATCTTTGAATGTTACCCAGGCTAATGTGTAGAACTGGCACTGGGGAGTAAGGAGAGTAGAGGACACCAGGCTAAAGTCATTAATTGGTAATGGAGTGTGTGTATTTGTCAACAAGATGCTCAGCTTGGAGAGCTGAACAAAAAGAAAACAAGCTGCAGAAAAACAAATGCATACCAAGCCTTGTCACTGATATTTATTTAACAGCCTGTCACAAGCAGAAAATGTGGATCAAAGGTAGGAAAGGCAAGGAAGGAGCAGTTTGAGTCCAAGGCATCTGTTCTGCATTGCATCAGGGTTCACTTCTGGATCAGGGTACGTTCTGCCACATCGCATTACATCAAGCGAGTTGTGAAATGATGGAGCCTAATGCAGAGTGAGTGTTGGGAATGGGAAGAAAAACAACAACCCGTTGTTTTCTTATTCATTACTCGCCATGGGCTTGGGGGTTATCCAGGAACAGAGATGCTGTTTTAAGTCAGGCAGAGAGTTAAGATTGCCAGGCTGTGCTTGGTAAGAGAGCCCTGCAAATTGCTTATGGGATTTGATGTTGTCCTACCCTGCCTCCAGAACAAATCATGCTGGTAGGGGGTTTGGGTTTTCCTTTCTTAATAATTGGAAAAACCTTTAGAGAAGAGCCCTTTTCACGCTAAATTAAAAAAAAAAAAAAAAAGGTCTTCTTTCTTTCTAAGATTTTTTCCTTCTTAGTTTCAGATTCTTTTACTGCCTGCACCTTCCTTTTCCTCAGCTCCTCAGGTTGGTCCTGCCCCCTCAGTGGAAGTGCAGGGTGAGGTTCACTGGGTTTGTTTGGTGATGAAGGTTGTGGCATTGCACCTCTCTGCTGGGAATGCGGCTGGAGAGATGCACATTTCCCCTCTGGCCACCTAAGCAGAGGTGACTGCTGGCCCCAAAGGACCAGCAGAGGTAATGCCCTCTGATGTGTTTTTGGCTAAGCAATGCAAACACAGAGCGGAACTGGATAAGAGATGGGAACAGCTGAGGGTGCAGAGAGAAAACGCCAGTTGAAAAATAAACATTGTTCAGCTATCAACAGAATGAACTTGAAATTCAACGCATAATTTTCATATCTTTGCATCAAAAAGCACTTTGGGAAGGAAATTGATTTAAATTATTGGAATTTCTTTCTAAAGCTTTACAGGCTTCCTTCCTAGCCAGCCCCAGTGCTAAGGAAATGAGTGATCAGCGAGAGAAATCGCGGCAAATAACAGAAGCAACTGGTTCATGGTATTGTAGTGTGTCAAACAAAGCACTGTGCACTGAGCAGCCCCTGAGCGTTGCTCCTCACACCGAGCCCGTGTCTCTGCCCCGAGGATGACTCTGCAGCTCTGGCTGGCAGCAGGGAGCTGCCTTGGTGACTCTCCGCTTCCCTCGCTGATGGTGCTGATGGTGCTGATGGTGCTGATGGGAGCAGCGGCCAAAGCGGCGAGCGGGTCATTAATCACCTCCCCAGCTGCAGATCCACCTCCCGGCCCTGCTCGTGTGCAGGGAGTGTCGCCTCCAGGATTAATGGCTATCGATGAACTTGCTTAGCAACCTCATTCCAGCTGGCAGCGATCCCTGGGGATGCTCGGCTCGGACAGAAACACCGACCCGGCGCAGGGCAGCGCTGGGCTGCCAGAGGGAAGGGAGGGTGGGCTCGGGCCAGCTCTGAGTTTTGAGTCTGAGCCCCGTTTGTGCTCTAAGCACAGGCTGGTGGCTCCAATACCCAGCTTTGGGCCAACATCTTCCGTTTCAAAAGCGTTTCTCGTGTTTCATTAAGCTGCTGGCTTTGGATGGGAGCTGCAGCGGCATCCACGTGCTGGGAGAGCCTCTGGAGACTCAGGCTGGGGATAATCTCATCCTTTTCTTACTGCTAATAATTAACTATTAAAACAATTTACTAATGGATGTAGTGGCTTCTTTAAATGATGAATTGATATGATTTAGCACAGCTATGAGATATGGGCTTGATGCAAGTATTACTGAGTGCAAATCCAGCCTGCATTATAGCCTGTTGAGGTCAGAATCTATTAGCCATTATTCCTCTTAGCTTAAATTCCCTTCATCTATGGAATATGTTTTTCCTACAGAAATTATTCTAAAACCTTCAAAACCAGAGCTGCATGTGCTCTTATCCTAAGGCAATGTGTGCTGTCATTCACTAAGTGTTTATAAAAACTCTAGCCAAAAATACAGTATATATATAGTATAAAATATAATATAGTGTTATCTAATGCAGTACATTTATTGGATATTTTTGTTACAAATGGATGAACCTTGTGTGCCTGAAGAGATGAAATTATATTTACTGGCATGAACTGATGGTTTTAATCAGAGCCACGGCTGTTGAATGGGTCTAACATTTATTAATTGAATATGGAACTAGTTTTACCTGATTCTTTCTCTTAGGAGGTTTCCAGTATTTACACAACATAACTGTCACAGAAAGTTTAATTAGATATCTGAGATCTCCCAGATCTTGTCAAATTAATTTCTGAACTCTTGACATTTCTGTGACAATACTGTCCTAATTCTACTTGTAGCATGTTCTTAAGACAACTCTAATAACTAACAGTCATGTCTGACAAAATAAAGACAAGCTGTTATTTCTCTCGAAGAGATGACAGCTCCATTTTTCAAAAGCCAGGGGAAGGCTGCTCACTGTTTCACTTCCTCCAGCAGCAAAATTTCCAGGCGTGGGACTGGCAAAACAAAGAGTTACTTGCTGTAGGTAAAGGGTTTTTCTTTGCATCCAACCATTGCGCTTGGATAGAAAGGTCAGGTGTGTCAGAGATGGTTAAGGCTTTGAAGAAGACAGATGTGTGTATGCAGAAAGAACATAAAGGGGATTGGAATAGCTTAAAGGAATAAGCAGAATTGGAGAGATCTGGGCTTTAAACTTGGTTCTGCTATTGAAGTCATTGTTAGTGCTCTCCCCAACTGAGGAAAAAATGTCTTGGGGGAAAAAAAGCAGAAAAAATATTAAATATTAAATGTATTTTTCTGGCTATCTCAACTGCTGGAATTATAGCAGTGCAAATTACTTCAAGCTTTTAGCAATAGAGTAGAATCCATTTGACCTTTCTTTCCTCTCCAACCTTGTTTTGTCTCCAGCCTTGGGTTGGGATTATGGGGACAGGTGCTGGCTCTGCTGCAAAAGTGGGGGGGAAACAAAAAGGTGCCCTGCAGGCTCCAAGCCCCAAGAAGGCAGGAGAGAGAGAGAGAGAGTGCAGCCTGGACCTGGCTGTGCTCTTATCCTCAGCCAGACAGGTTCCTGTGCAATAATTGAGCTGGACTTGCTTAGAAGTTCAGCAATCAAAACTTGCTGCCATCCACAGAGGGGGGAACCCCTGTGGTGGCCCAGCCTGTCCCCACACTGTGTGACAACCACTGCCATACCTGGTACCAAGATGGAGAACAGCAAAACCCGGAGCATCCCCATCCCTGTGGGAGGGCTTTTCCCCACATTTAAATAAAATATCATTTTTTGAGGATGATGTTGGAGCCATTGCTCTGCCCATCACCAAACCCACGAGGTCTGTGTGGGGTTTGCAGCTGAGCTCTGCCCTCAACCCTCCCCACCTCCACGAGGCTGCATGGAACTGTAAATAAAACATCACACTCCGTCTAAACAAGAGAAAACCCTCAGCACATCATGAGTTTATTGCAAATGGGGATGGCTTCTGGCACTTTCCTCGGCGAGGCTGCAGTCTGGGGTGGCCGTGGGTGTCTCGCAGCAGCCAATGCTCATTAAATAATCCTGCCCGCCCCTGCTGCCCCGCTCGGTTTGTCTGCCTCCACGATGTTCCATCAGGGACTGATTTGGGAGATTGAAAAGCTTCTGCATCTTCTCATTACCCCTGCAATGTCCCCTCTGAGAGGGGATTGGAATTTCTGGTCCCTCACATGTAATCTTCACCGTGCCATATTTGCCGTTTCTATTTATTTTCCATTTTAACGCTTGTAAGACTGGAATGGACTTTTTTTTAATAGAAGCATTACTGTTAAGGGGGAAAAGTCAACATCTGCCAGCTTTTGCAACAGAGATGCTGTGGGGTTTTTTTCCTTGCTACCTAGAAACCATTGTGTTGATAGAGATCTTGCTAGAATGCTTTCCTGTGAAAAATGTAAAAAATCCTGTAAAAAGGTAAAAACTTTTATGTGAGAAATGTTCCCCTAAATAAATGGGGGGGGGGAAGGGACCTGAGTGGGAAAAAAAGGGACAGGAGGAGGGATAAATGGGGAAGGATCAGGTGTTCATAGTTTTAATTTCTAAGTTGCATATAAAAACGTGCATATTTCAAGAAAAGCGTGTACTTTTAGCCAAAAAAAGAAAAAAATACCCGTTGAAGGCATGATTTTCCCTTGAAAAATAGAATTAAACAGGACAGTTTTAATGAGTTTAATCATGAAGTCTGACAGTAGATGTTGACCTGGTAATGGTTCTCTGCTATGAGAAAATGGGTTATTTACAACCAGAATGGCTGCTGCTATTTTTCATTCTACTAAGTAAATTATAGTAGAATTATTCACATGATACCATTGTTGTATGAAGCTCAGTAGAAAACTAATTCCTTTCAGCTTTTTGAAACCTCATCCTCATTCTTTAACAGTTTCCTCATAGACTACAAAAAAAAAAAATCTGGCTGCATCAACATGCGTGTGATGAACCTAAAAGGCTTTCTAGAGATTTATCTATTGAATTTCCTATGCAGGAGTTTAATGGATACACCTCGAAACAGCACATTACTTATTTGTTAATTGAATTGAATAATTATTCAATTGAGTCTTATATGCGAGGATTTTTTTTCTCCATTAGCAGAGCTAAAAGCACATGGAAAAGCTGTAGGTGTGTTCCAGCCCTTCTTTGCATGGATCACTCAGAAAATAGTGTCTTTTTAATAGCAGTGGCAGTAACCATCTAATAACCTGCATTAGGAAGGCTCTAACAGTTGGCAAGCGTTTTCTGTTCCTCCGTGTTAAATATTTTGTCAAGGCTTTTCACAACTCTGGCTGCTGCAATTCCTTGTCTTTCTCCAGAAGTCATTTTCTTTTTGAGCTGATGAGACTTTTCTCTTGGGCAGAACCTCCTGTTTCCTGGATGCTCTTTGGCAGCCCTTGGGAGCCACATGGTGCCAGGGCAGCATCCCCCCAGTACCATCAGCTCTGGAGGGCACAGCCTGGAATTGCCCTTTGCACATCCAGGACGCCCTTTCCACACCCTGGAATTGCCCTTTCCACATCCTGGAATTGCCCTTTCCACGTCCTGGAATTGCCCTTTCCACGTCC